>JAWQFJ010025146.1:0-17500 GCA_034096865.1 Theodoxus fluviatilis
TGGAAAACAGTGTGCCAGCGCCCTTGGCAGCAGGACACTGGTCTCATTGACTTGAGACACTACACACTGAGAGGCAGCCTCGACATCGGCTGAAGCGCTGTGAGTCTCACTGAGTGGGAGTATCGCGCGGTATAAGAGTGATTTATAATAATAATAATAATAATAATAATAATAATAATAACCTATCGAATTATCGAGGAATCTCACAGCTTAGTGTTATGAGTAAGTTGTTTTTATCCATTCTGACGGAACGCCTAAAGACGTGGGCAGAAGACCACAGCAAAATATGTTTCGAGCAGGCAGGCTTCCGAGCTGAACATTCCACAATTGACCACATTTTTACCCTTCATTCAGCAATAGTTAAGAATGTCTATGGTGTGAATAGGGGAAAGCTTTATGCAGCTTTCATAGATTTTAAGAAAGCTTTTGATTCAGTGGACAGAACATGTCTGTGGAAGGTGTTATTGAAAACTGGTGTGTCAACAAAGTTCATCAAAATGTTCCAATCTGTGTATTCCCAAGTGCATGCCTGCGTTAGGTGGAACTCAACGTACTCAGAACTGTTCGATTGCCCGGTTGGTGTAAGGCAGGGGGCAAGTGAGTCGCCGATCATATTTTCTCTCTATATTTCGTATGCAGCTGACTATGTACGGCATGGAGTGCAGTTTTTACCAGGAACAAGGGAAATATTCTTACTTTTGTTCGCCGACGATGTTGTGCTTTTATCAACTACACCAAGTGGTCTACAAAACCAAATAGATAATTTAGCATCCGTCTCACAAAAACTAGGGTTGTCTGTTAATACGGACAAAACGAAAGTTATGATCTTCCGGCGAGGTGGTCACCTGGCGAGCGGCGAAAAGTGGGTTTTAGATGGTGCACAACTGGAAGTTGTAAACCGATACAAATATCTGGGATACATGTTTTCCACCAAACTGTCTGCTTCAGTAGCACTGGAATACCAGTCAGTCAGAGCTAAACAGAAGGTAGTACAACTGCTTCGAACAATGAGGTGCCTACGTAGTCTAAATACAATGGTTTTCTTTAAACTGTTTGATGCCCAGGTAACACCAGCCCTCTTGTATGGTTCAGAGGTATGGGGTCTCTCGGGACAAGAAGATTTCTGAGGTCTGGTGATTCTCATCTCCTCAGGGTGCCACCGACAAGGTCTTCGTCGGGGGATCGAGTTTTCCGCTCTGCTGCACCAGTCCTATGGAATCAACTGCCAGAGGCGTTGCGTCAGGAGCCAATGCAGAAGAAGTTCAGAGGAAGCCTCAAGACGAGCCTTTTCCGCCAAGCGCGTCTTGCTGACTAGGGGATCCTAGTCGACCCCTACTAGAGACATCCTCGAACTATGGAAAATTCGTGACATTTTTTGAGTGTGTGCATGCGCCACTGAGCAGCCTTTGGGCTGGAAGTGCGCGCAATATAAATACATTATACATACATACATACATACATTTAGAAAAAGTGCACATGTTTGCATGCAAACGCTTCTTGGGTCTTGATGTGCGATCGCCTAATACTATGATCTATGGCGAGACTGGGAGATACCCCCTGATTCTAAATACTTTGTTAAGGGCAGTGAAATACTGGTTTAAGGTAAGCAAAATGCATATATATAGACTTCCTAAGCAAGCCTACCTTATGCTCAACAACACCAACTTACCAGCAAAATTAAACTGGGCTAAGGCTGTTGAGGAATATTTATCAAGAATGGTGCTTTGTTTGGGCGAACGGGGGATGCGCTAATGAGAAAAGTTTCCTGAAATCCTTAGAGCTAAGACTAAGAGACTGTTTCAGGCAAGAGTGGAATGAGAAACTTTGTAGAAGCGAAAGATTTGCAGTCTACCAGACTTTGAAAAGCTCATTTGAATGTGAAAGGTATCTAAATAGGATTATCATTAAGAAATTTAGGGATTCATTTATAAGATTCAGGTTGGGAATTAACGAGCTGCGTAATATTGTAAGGTGGTGTAGAGAGAAAGTTGTTCGATCATGTCCATTCTGTATTGATAAAGTAGAAAATGAAGAACATTTTTTAATTCATTGCCCTGAATATACTTCTCTTAGGGAGCAGTACATAGCAAAGTATATTAACCCCAATAGGGGTGGGTACCGATACTTGGTAGACGGACAAGATACGTGGAAAACTAGAGCTTTAGAGATGTACATACATTATTCTATGAACTTAAGAAATATGTCTTTCAGTGATAACTAGACAAGTGTTGTAGGGTGACCGGCAGCAGGATGCAGGTGGACACGACTTGGTTTGTGTACATGTGTTTTAGCTTTGAAGCATGGACAAAGCTTATTATACTAAATGTTAATAACTTGCACTTTTATACACCTCTTGGGTAACAAGTGTTTATAAACTGTACATATTTTTCTTATCAGTTTGGGTTCTTTGAGAGCTGCTTTTGACATAATAATAATAATAATAATACAGACTATTTATAACGCACATACCTTCCCTAATAGCAAGCTCATGGCGTGTACAATGATAAAGTCTACACTCATACAAAACATTCTAACACTCACATACTATACAATTGAAATAAAAAGAACAATTAAATACAATACAATTAATTAAGTAGCAGGCAAAACACGAAACATAAAAGAGGCGCCTTCACTGCTCGTCAGGAAAGACTGACCGGAACAGGTGTGTCTTGAGGGAGGTTTTGAACTGGGACATGGAATTAGAGTGACGGACAGGGAAAGGTAGGCTATTCCATGTTACAGGGCCGATGTAGGAAAAAGCTCGCTGTCCTTGGGTTATCTTTTTGCGACGGGGGACATTTAACGTTTTGGTGTCTGCAGCTGAACGGTTATTTCTAGCGGGGGTGTAGACAGTGAGAATTTCTTTGAGTGCGTGTGGTGCAGTTTGATTGAAGAAGTTGAAACACATAATGGCTAGCTTATACTCTATCCTCTGAGCGACGGGGAGCCAATGCAGTGCACGAAGGAGTTTGGATGTGGGAGTTCTCTTGGGACATCTAAAGATTAATCTAGCAGCAGTGTTTTGGACTTTTTGCAGTTTGTTTAGCAGAGTGCCAGGAATGCCGGCAAGAAGAGAATTTCCATAATCAAGACGGGACAGAACAAGGGAAGTGACAAGGGTTTGAGTGGCCTGTTGTGAAAGATAGTGACGAATAGTGCCAATTTTCCTTAACTCGTAGTAAGCTAACTGGCAAACTTTGTTCACATGAACTCTCATAGAAAGATCATCATCGAACATGACACCTAAGTTCCTAACAGACTTTGAGAATTCTATCTCACTCTGGCCTATGGTTAGTTTCAGGGCCTGATCGAATTCGCCTCTACCGCCAACCAGGAGAGCTTCGGTCTTTGAATCATTAAGTTTGAGTTTGTTCTGTGTCATCCACTGTTTCACATCAGAAATACAAAGTTCACTTGCAGAGAGAAGAAATTGGATTTGACTGGGATGAGTGGAGTTGTAGAGTTGCGTGTCATCAGCAAATTCACTGTGAGAGAATGAATGACTGTCAATTACGTTGGAAAGTGGTTGGGTGTACAGTAGAAACAGCAGAGGACCCAGAACCGAGCCCTGTGGGACTCCGTAATTTAGCGGGGCAGGATCAGAAGCTATACCCTGGATCAAAACAGTCTGCCTACGTTCTGAGATATATGATTTCAGGAAGGAGAGTGCTGTGTTGTCAATGCCAAAAACATGTCTTAGACGGGAGAGAAGAATTCCATGATCTATTGTGTCAAACGCAGCACTCAAATCTAACAACGCGAGAAGGGAAACTTTGGAATCATCAGATGCGACAAGGAGGTCGTTTAGAACACAGAGCAGAGCTGTTTCGGTGGAATGGTGAGCACGGTACGCCGACTGAAAACGAGCCAAAAGATCATACTTGGACACGTGCTCTAACAACTGCTGCAAAGCTAATTTCTCTAACAGTTTTGAAAGAAAGGAAAGGTTGGAGACTGGCCTGTAATTGCTAAGCTTGTTTGGATCCAGGTCTTGCTTCTTCAGAAGTGGCTTGACTAAAGCTTGTTTGAAAACACTGGGGAAGGTGCCAGACTGGAAGCAATCATTGATTATTTGTGTCAGAACAGGCAGAATGTCATCAATGCACTCAAGTAAGAGGGATGTGGGAACAGGGTCAAGGTCACAGGAGGTAGGGGTCATACTACGGATGGTCTTAAGGACTACACTAGCCTCAACCGAGCTGAACTGAAGAAGGGGAGTACCACTGAAGGATACTGGGTCTTCGCTAGCACCTGTACCAGCAGACATGTCAACGTTGCTTCGTATGTCAGACACTTTGGACACAAAGAAGTCACAAAATTTCTGAGGTAGAGATGACAGTGGGGAGGAAGGGAGGGCGGTACAACGGGTCTTGTTCATGAGTTTGTTTGTGATGGAAAACAACTGCCTACAAGTGGTAGACGCAACTATCTTTGCGTTGAAATACACTGTCTTAGCCTTAGCTACGAGACGATTGATCTTGTGTTTGACGGAGCTGAACATTTCTTTGTGAACGACTAACCCAGAACGCAGCCACTGTCGCTCAGCTTGACGCTTTTCCTGCTTCAAAGCTCGGAGTTCGGAAGCGACTGCGCTATACCACGGAGTGGAGCGACGCTGAGGGACCTTGCGTTGCGTTGATGGGGCATGACTATCAAGAACAGAGCGGAGGTGATCACACAACTGGTCAGCAGATGGCGTGGACGACGCAGCAGCCAGAGCAGCCACATCATGCCTGAGCACAGTCAAATCAATCGCACGGAGATTTCGAACGCTGCGATACTCCGGTCCCTGCACCGGCCGCTGCACATCTAAGTTACACAACACAGCAAAATGATCGGAAGTCAAATTGTGAGAAACATGGCATGAATGAAAAACGTTGTCATCGGGACGATAGAGTACCCAGTCAATGATGTGACCAGACCTGTGGGTGGGCTCTGAAACAGCTTGTTTGAAACCAAAAGTGGATAAGATGTCCATCATGCGCACAGTACTGTAACTATCTTGCTTGTCATAATGAAAGTTAAAGTCACCAACAATGACAACATTCCCTTGAAGGGTGGCTAACAGATCACTAAATTCAGAATAGAACAGAGTGTCCTTCAACTTGTTTGCTTTGCTGGGGGGTGGCCGATACACGCAGAAGAAATGCACACTAACTGAAGTGTTCAGAGTCAACTGAATGACCTCAAAACTGTCATGGGCGAAAGAGAAGGAAGTACCGACCACAACTGGAAAATGATCTCTTACCAGCACTGCCACACCCCCCGCCCTCGTTGCACGAGGAAGGGACTGGAGACGGTAACCTGCAGGAGTTAAGTCCGCATGTTTCGATTCGTCACCGTGAGTCTTAAGCCATGTCTCAGTCAGAAACATAATGTCAACATTTTCATCACGGATGAATTCCACAATGTCAATGCGCTTGGATTTGTTTCCAACAGATTGTGCGTTAAAGACACACACAGACAGGCGATCCTGTGGCGATGACTTGATGTACAACAAGGTTGTTAGGCTGCCGCCCACGAGGAGTGCCCGACGCAAAGCCCGACACCCCAGAAGAAGTGGCGACAACCGGCGTTCCACTACAGACTGTCGAGTTGAGGGAGACGTCTGCGAAAGGAAGAGGCGCAGACTCAGTGTCCAAGGCGCTGAACACTGGGCTGAGGGGCACCGGCCCCACCGCGTGTTAGGCTGAGCTCCGCAGTTTTGGACTGTTGTCTCGAGACAGTGTCTTCCAGTGAAGTGTTTCAGCGGTCAAGGTGATGTGAAAAGCTTTCTTTGATTGTAACATTGGGGGTGAGTCTGTTGTTGACGTCTTTCCGGAGTAATTAAGTGACTTTTTTTGGATGTGAGATACAGTTGTGCTGAACTGAGTGAACAGTGTTCGCGTCAACCATGGGTGTTGATGCTGAGACCTATCGACGCCGAATCGGTGTGTTTGCTGCTTGCGGGAAGTCGCGTCAACGTCGCAAGGTATGTGCAGCGTACAACCCTGAGTCTGATTGGGATTTCTGGACTGACTTTTCCGCCCGTCTTATGATCTGCACTGTTGGACTCTGCATGATGTATGGGTACGCCATGTTGGGACAGGCTCTATGCCTTTCGAACTGTGTTTCGACTTTGGTGTTGGCGGTGTATGACGGAAACATGCACGCTAATGCGTCGCATGAGGCTACTCTCCAGGCGATCACCTCAATGTACACCTTCGATCGATCTGGAATTTTGCTTTTGAGCAATGACATCGAGCGCCAACCCGGGCCTGTTGAAGCAGACGAGGTACAGAGAATCGTTGATGGGGCTGTGAAAGCTATTGTGGAACAGATGTCTGGCATAGCTACAGAAGTGAGAAATATGCAGGTCAAGCTGACTGATATTAGTGACAGAATAGGAAACATAGAGAGGGAAATAGGAAAAGTTCAGGACCAAGTCAAAGATCAGGAAGAAGAAATTGACCTCATAGTGAATGAACTGAAAAGAACGAATGAAGCGCTTCGTGAGGTCGAATGCAGAGTGGAAGATCGTGACATTCGTGACCGCCGTGACAACATCCTACTTTACGGCGTACCGGAGGAAGAGGGCGGGAAGCACGAGGACTGCGAAGCTACATTCACGGAGGTCGTGAATTCTGTGCTGTCTACGCCAATAGCCGTGACCGACATCGTGCGGGCGCATAGGTTGGGCAGACGTACACCTGACAAGACCAGACCACTCATCGCTCGCGTGCTTCGATCTGTGACGAAGATAGAGATCTTGCAGAAGCGCAACGAACTCCGAGAGAGGAAGATTGGAGTATCTGGCGACCTTACACCGAGACAACGCCAGGAGATGCAGCAGGCGAGGGAGAAGGGACTTTTCGCCTTTTTTAAGGGTGGCGTCCTCCACACTGAGGCACGACGGCAACCGAGGATGGACAGGACGGACAGACCGCACACCCGTTCCTACGCCAGAGCCGCAGCCAGCGACCACACTGCCAGATAGGAAGCAGGCCGAAGCCCAGCCAACTGCCCTGAGGTCTGTGCCGAGTCTGTCTCTGGTTCCAATTCCTTTTTTTTCTTATCATGGAACGTAGATGGATTATGGTCCAAATTTGATGATCCGGACTTTTTCAGAAATTTGGAGAAGTTTTCTTTTGTTTGTCTCTGCGAAACGTTCGCCCAGTATTTTGATCCTGCTTTGTGTTTAGCGTCTTTCGATGCGTACATTGCCCCTGCAAAAAAATTGTCAGCTCGAGGAAGGCCCTCAGGAGGGGTTCTTTGTTTAGTGAAGAAAAAGCTGCGAAAGTATATTAGCCAAATACATTGTTCTTTTGACAACATCGTGGTTTTTAAAATGCAAAGGTCACTGTTCCGTATGGATAAGGATATCTTGGTTTTTTGTACGTATGTACCACCCTCTGGCTCCCCATACTATGAAACTGCGGACGATTCGAATGGTATACGACTACTAGAGAAATGCGTGCTAGATATCTGTAGTAAGCACGAAGATTGTGCACTTTTGCTGTGTGGAGACTTTAACGCTAGAACTGCGAATTTTAACACAATTGACTGTGAAAACATTTTCGATGTTAGAACAGATATTCTGGCGGAGACGCGATCTTCCAGTGACAACGTCGTTAACGGATATGGTCATTCTTTGCTGTCCTTCTGTAATGCCTTTGGTTTGTCAATTTTGAATGGCTCGGTAGACGGACCACTATCGGGTATGTTTACATTTGTCTCATCGAGCGGAAGCAGTGTTATAGACTACTTCATAGTCTCTAGGGATTTACACAAACTGTGTCGGTCTTTAAATATTGTAGAGACTGTTGTCTCTCCCCATATGTGCTTAGAATTGTGTTTGTGCGCCTGTATATCCAGCCCCTGTAATGAAAATCCTGCATTGTCATACAGTTGGATTGCCTGGGATGAAGTTTTTGTAGATGAATATGTGGAAAATTATGATAGGATTATGAGAGATGACAAAGTTGATGAGTACATGTTGGGTCCATCAATTAATGTGGATGTTGCGACAGATACTTTGACCTCATGCTATGTACAGGCGGCAGATTTTATGCGGAAAACTGTAAACAGACAAAGGAGAAATTGTAACTCGGAATTGCGGTGGTTTGACAAAGAGTGCCATATAGCTAGGAAAAAGAGCAGAAAATTGTTGCGGAGATACTTACATTCTCGACAGACTGAAGATAGATTTCGGTATTTGAAAAGCAGGCAGGAGTACAAAATTTTAGTTAAGACAAAGAAGCAAGTATTTGCAGATTTCTTGAGTTCCTTTTTAAACAATAATATCAATGATAGTGTCAATTTTTGGAAAGCATGTAGACGAATATCATGTAAGACATACGTGGAGAATAACATATCGATGGAAGCATGGCACACACATTTTGCTAATTTATTTGCAGTTCAGTGTGCTTCCAGAACCGACTTTGTACATCAATATCCAATTCCTGTGCTTGATGATTATTGCATGCTTAATGCTCCTATAACTACCAGTGAAATCACTAATGCGTTGGCTCAATTAAAAACTGGTAAAGCGTGCGGCCCAGACGAAATTATCGGTGACATGCTGAAGTCCACAAAAAATTCCTGCTTGACTCACTTGTTACGACTCTTTAATGAAATTTTTGATAAAGGGGTCTTCCCCATATCCTGGTCCAAATCATTTATTGTACCATTATTCAAATGTGGTGACAAAGAGTCACCTGACAATTATCGTGGCATTGCATTGACCAGTGTTTTTGGTAAGGTGTTTGCTCATATATTGAATGGCAGATTACAAAACTGGGCAGATGAACATGGACTGTTGCGAGAAGAACAGGCGGGCTTTAGGAAGGGATATTCCACTGTGGACAGCATGTTTGTTTTGTGTAACATCATTAAGAAGCGTCTAGTTGCACGTAAGAAATTGTACTTGGGGTTTATCGATTTTAAAAAGGCATTTGACACGGTCAATAGGCAGGTTTTGTGGTCAATACTGGAAAGGAATGGAATTAGGGGGAAATTACTGCATGCTTTGAAGGAAATGTACAAATTCGTGCAGTATTGCGTAAGAGGAAGTCGGGGTCAAGGTCAGTCTCAGTTTTTCGACAGTTTTGTGGGGTTGAAGCAGGGATGTAAATTAAGTCCACTTTTGTTCTCATACTTCATTAACTCTCTTGCTGACGAGGTCATTGACAACGCTAAACACGGAATCCAGCTCATACCAAACACGCCAGACATATGTATTCTTTTGTTTGCGGATGATATAGTTCTTTTGTCTGACACTGTGATCGGCCTGCAGAACCAGTTAAACGTCCTTAAAAAGGCTGCAGATAGACTAGGACTAGTGGTGAATACCCAGAAGTCGAAAGTGATGATAAATCGACTAGGGGGTCATGTGGCAACCCATGAAAAGTGGTACTTGGGTGATGAACAGCTGGAGATTGTAAACGAGTACAAGTACTTGGGAAATGTAATAACAACCAAACTAGCATCCAGTAGTACCCAAGTCGATCTTGCAAACAGAGCAAAGGCAGGACTTGCTCTACTACATAGATCACTAAAGAAAGTCCCGCACATTACTCCCGATGTATATTTCAAATTGTTCGATGCTCAGATCCAACCAATTTTGCTGTATGGAGCTGAAGTGTGGGGTATTGATGATTGTAGCAAAATAGAAAGTGTCCACTTGTTAGCCTTGAAATATTTCTTGAATGTTTCATCTCGCACCCCAAATATGATGGCATATGGTGAGACGGGTCGTTATCCTTTATATGTGAATGCCACAATTAGGTGTGTAAAATACTGGTTGAAAATCATGAGTATGGAGGAATACAGACTTCCTCGTCGAGTATATGAGATGATGCAACGTAGTGGACATGTTTCACCATGGTCTTCTGGTATCAAGAAAATTTTATTCGAACATGATTTTGGACACGTATGGGATCGACAGACTGTTGCAAACGAGCGCTCATTTCTGAATATGCTAAAAGAAAAGTTAGTGAATAAGTTTCGTCGGGAATGGCGAACAAAACTAGAAGAAAGTAGTAGATTTGTATTGTACAGGGAGATAAAAAAGGTACTCGAGCCAGAATGTTATCTGCATGCCATTGACAAGAAGGCATTCAAGAATGTATACGCGCGCTTTCGTATGGGTATTAGCGATTTGTTTACTCATAGATTCAGATACAGTTCTGGGCCATCACAAACCCTCTGTCCATTATGTAGAGAGAAAGATGAGGATGAAATTCACTTTGTTTTGGAATGTCCTGCTTTGTCTGATATTCGTCAGCAATATATCATGGTATATCTTGAAGGAAGCCCTCGGAATGATCTTGTCACCCTGTTTTCAGCAGAGAGTCCATCTGTGGTCAGACCAGTAAGTGTTTTCTTGCTGAAGGCTTTCAAGAGAAGATCCGAGGCACTAGACTCTGTCGAATCAGACAGTTTCTACATTGATTAGCTGGTTACTGGTAACACTGTCTCGGGACTGTAATTGACTTGAACCTGTAATATAATTGTGCTACGAGATACTGTAAACTCCTTTGAAATGGGCCGGTGGCCTGATCAAATAAACTTTTCGTTCGTTCGTTCGTTCTCTCTTTCTCTCTCGTGTCTCCATCCCTATCTCTCTCTGTCCTCTCTCTCTCTCTCTCTCTCTCTCTCTCTCTCTCTCTCTCTCTCTCTCTCTCGCTCTCGCTCGCTCGCTCGCTCATTTCGCTCTGCATCCTGTGCCTCTTCTCCCTCATCATCTAGCGTGAAGATTTATTCTTCTTCTTTGGACGACGGTTTGAAAAGTTGAACAAGAGAGAGCGACAAAGAGTTGCATGTTAAAACTCGCTACTTGAAAAGACATCCAGAAGCACCGGAATTTTCCGCAAAAAGGGTACAAAATCCCATGTGCATGGAGCGAAAGTTCATTTTGTCAGCCAATTTAGGTTTACGTGACAAGCTCAAAGTGAGCTCAGAGCGGATATTACCAGAGATTAAAAGGGACCGCCATCTATGACGTCGCGAGTCGACGTCCGTCCCCGCATTGGTGTCGGGATGAAAGTCTGCGCAGCTGCACTCGCTTCACTGTTGAGTGCTTTATCACTCCTTCAGATTTTGTTTTGCCGTCAAGCATGACAGCATTTCAGTGTCAATCACTGTTGAGTGCTTTAGCAACCCTTCAGACTTTGTTTTGCCGTCAAGCATGACAGCATTTCAGTGTCAATCACTGTTGAGGCTTTAGCACTCCTTCAGAGTTTGTTTTTGCCGTCAAGCATGACAGCATTTCAGTGTCAATCACTGTTGAGTGCTTTATCACTCCTTCAGAGTTTGTTTTGCCGTCAAGCATGACAGCAGTTCAGTGTCAATCACTGTTGAGTGCTTTAGCACTCCTTCAGACTTTGTTTTGCCGTCAAGCATGACAGCATATCAGTGTCAATCACTGTTGAGTGCCCTAGCACTCCTTCAGAGTTTGTTTTGCCGTCAAGCATGACAGCATTTCAGTGTCAATCACTGTTGAGTGCTTTAGCACTCCTTCAGAGTTTGTTTTGCCGTCAAGCATGACAGCAGTTCAGTGTCAATCACTGTTGAGTGCCCTAGCACTCCTTCAGCGTTTGTTTTGCCGTCAAGCATGACAGCATTTCAGTGTCAATCACTGTTGAGTGCTTTAGCACTCCTTCAGACTTTGTTTTGCCGTCAAGCATGACAGCATTTCAGTGTCAATCACTGTTGAGTGCTTTAGCACTCCTTCAGCGTTTGTTTTGCCGTCAAGCATGACAGCATTTCAGTGTCAATCACTGTTGAGTGCTTTAGCACTCCTTCAGAGTTTGTTTTGCCGTCAAGCATGACAGCAGTTCAGTGTCAATCACTGTTGAATGCTTTAGCAACCCTTAAGAGTTTGTTTTGCCGTCAAGCATGACAGCGTTTCAGTGTCAATCACTGTTGAGTGCTTTAGCACTCCTTCAGAGTTTGTTTTGCCGTCAAGCACGGCAGCATTTCAGTGTCAATCACTGTTGAGTGCTTTAGCACTCCTGAAGAGTTTGTTTTGCCGTCAAGCATGACAGCATTTCAGTGTCAATCATTATCACAAAGACGTATCATCTTTTGAAAACCGACCTTGCGACGTAGCTTCAGCTGAACCACGTGATTTTTGTCTCCGATACCTGACAGGTACGAGGGAAAGCAAGATGGATGAGGGGAATCAAGTCAGACTTGCAGAGTAGGAACCCCTTGCAAGGCAGCGAAAATCCCCGGGGATTAGGACCTTGCTGCTGGGGCGAGAGGGAGCAATGGGGGTTTGTTGGCTACTCACAACAGGGCACAGCAGGCGCGCGTTCAATAATGAACTCCACGGAGTGGTACGTGAGCGAGGCGCACGCAAATCAGTGAGCGCGAGCGGCAAAACGTGCACCGCGCACGGTTATCGTGCACGTGATTTGGATGACGTGACGTCACATCACTATCTTGAACGCGCGCCAGCTGACAGCTCGTCCTCTCCCGCCGCCAGTGCGCCACGGAAGCCGGGGATGGACCATGTAGGTACGTCGGTGAGAAGGGGCAGACACTCCCTGCGTTCCGTTGACTCTGCTTCATCTCTGCTTCATCTCTGCTACGATGTAGCAGCCTCAAGAGTTTTGATTGGTTGGTTTTATTTCATAACTTTAAAAGCACATTATCATTAAAAGTATAGGGTTTTGGAGGCCCTCTTTGAATACACGAATCCCCAAAAGTATTTAACACTCAAATGTATCACTCTTGATCGAAGAAACGACTTAATAAAAGCATTAGGGTCGAAAATCATTCATACACAATCTTTGGTGACGTATCACCCAGTGGCAGAAGTCAACTTCCTGTCAAGGTCGCGCAGCAGCTCGAGCGTCTCAGAAGGCGCTCTAACTGCTTCGCACAAGAGTGCGCCACTTGCTGTGCCTAGCAACGATGAAACTACAGAACTCGTAGCCGCATTTGATTGGCTCATACTAAACAGAACTAATTGGAAGTCACTCCACGCACTTGATCGGTAAACATGCTTCGAACCATGGAGTTTACATACCATGGAAGTGGCAAACGTGCCGATTGCTGTCAAATTTCGAAGAAATGAATTTTTTCGTGCTCTTATCACCGTGGCAGAGTGGATGGTATGTCTTGGTTTCATATCTGTAGTAAACGTCGGCATTTATACCCATGTGTGTAACGAAATAGCAGACGACACATTTTGGGATTCCCTTGACCTTACTTTATGACTGGTGATGGTTATCTCCCTTTCGTTATTAATGGATTTTCGACCCTAATGCTTTTATGAAGTTGTCTATTTGATCAAGAGGGATATAATTGAATGTGAATTAATTTAGGGGATTCATGTATCCAAAGAGGGCCCCCAAAACCCTCTACTTTTAATGGTAACGTGCTTTTTAAGTAATTACAGAAACCGACCAATCGAAACTCCTGAGCCTGCTACATCGTAGCAGAGATGAAGCAGAGTGCAACGGAACGCAGGGACTGAGGCAGCGGTTCAACAAGCACAGGGCGACGATCAGGGACTGCTCCCCACTTCCGGTTGCGGAGCATTTCAGCGAGCCAGCCCACAAACGGGCGACCTGAGTGAGCGAGCTGGCGGGAGGCCTCCAGGACCAACGACGTCGGCGTGTGGCGGAGCAGCGACTCGCGTGGAAATTCAAGTTCCATGAGGCGGGACTGAATTGTGACCTCGGGGATGAGTCACTACATGTGATTCCCCGGGGTCCTGCCTCATGGGTGACCTCTCACTCCCGTGAGCGCGCTTCAGGGACTCATTTCCCGACTGTGTCGCCAGTGGGGGCCGTTAGACTCTGTGCTCACCATATTTGTAATTAAGCTCCTAATCTGCACCTCTTGTCGCACACCTGCAGAAGGAGCACTGAGCTCCGAAAGCTTGTGAATAGTAAAGCAGTTGGACCGAAGTCCCCCTTGTTTTCACCAGTGCGCCAGGAAAGCGAGGACTACGGCAGAGGCATTCTAGTAAACTAGAGATTTCGCCTACCGGCAAAAGTATCTCTAGCACAGTTCACATCACGTGATGGAAGGTTTTTGGCCAATTTATTCATACGGAGGTCACACGAGAGGCTTGTGGGATAGCCGATGTGCTCCATCATATACGCCGTTAAAGTAGTTCTAAGACTATTTCGCACAAAACTCTTAACTTACTCTTGTTGAGACAACAAACAAGCATTTATTCGATACAATAAAATGTTTGTGTTGAAATGGAAACAAGTTTTGACATCTGAATGATTTTTGTAAAAAGTGGAGAGAAAAATAGTATCAGAACGAACTATTTTTGGCGCAAGGCTGAAATGCGAAGGGTCTAGCCTATTACGCATTCATTGCGAACTGTGCCAGAGTCAATACTCGGGTTTACAGAATGCGGCAGAGGCAGCCGAGAAGGCATCATGGTGGATGTGGGTCAGGCGGAACACCAGAGACCCGAGACCCTTCAGCCCAGCAGTAGTGAAAGCAGGCAGGTTCTGTCCTATGATAATCAGGTCACCTGGAGGTGGGACCAGGGCGGCCCCCCCCCCCCCCCCCCCCCTCCCCTCCCGAGAGTGTCACGAAGTGCTGAGGGCCGAAACGCTGGTTGACGGGGGCTCTTCCTCGGGAGACTGTCTGTGGCCTCACTCCCATGGCAGCGTCTTACCCCCCGTGTGGTCGCCGTGAACAGCGTGAGGAACACACGCGTGTCTACTCACAACTTCAGAGCGGCCAACTCCCCCATAGGGAACACACGCGTGTCTACTCAAACTTCAGAGCGGCCAACTCCCCCGTGGGGAACACACGCGTGTCTACTCACACTTCAGAGCGGCCAACTCCCCCGTGAGGAACACACGCGTGTCTACTCAAACTTCAGAGCGGCCAACTCCCCCGTGAGGAACACACGCGTGTCTACTCAAACTTCAAAGCGTCGAACTCCCCCGTGAGAAACACACGCGTGTCTACTCAAACTTCAGAGCGGCCAACTCCCCCGTGAGGAACACACGCGTGTCTACTCAAACTTCAAAGCGTCGAACTCCCCCGTGAGAAACACACGCGTGTCTACTCAAACTTCAAAGCGTCGAACTCCCCCGTTAGAAACACACGCGTGTCTACTCACAACTTCAAAGCGTCGAACTCCCCCGTGAGGAACACACGCGTGTCTACTCAAAACTTCAGAGCGTCCACCTCCCCCGTGGGGAACACACGCGTGTCTACTCACAACTTCAAAGCGTCCACCTCCCCCGTGGGGAACACACGCGTGTCTACTCAAAACTTCAAAGCGTCCACCTCCCCCGTGGGGAACACACGCGTGTCTACTCAAAACTTCAGAACGTCCAACTCCCCCGTGGGGAACACAGCAAAACTGAATGTAAAAGCAAAGGCACTGGTTTTAGATCGCGTCTTTCCACGCATAGCTGGGTGCAAAACTGCTTTATGCTTTACTTCCTGGTCATTGGGCCACTTGATCAGTCCTTCCCTGGCACCGGGCCACAAGGACAGTGACAGACTGCGGCCGTGGCAGACTTAGTATTAGTTTGGTAGAGGAGGTAATGAAGCCTGGAGGGGTTCAGGGGCCGCATGCAAGAAAAAAGAATATAGTAATTCATTCCTTAATATATTTTCTTCAAGAATAAAGTGCCATTGATTTGTATGCAGGGAAAACTGAATAGCTATACTCTAACCTTATTTCTACGAATAACCAGCCAGAATAGAGCTATTCAGTTTTCCTGCATACGAATCGCACTCTGTAAGGGAAATACAGAAAAAAATGCGTGATTGTCTCCAGCTGGAGATAACTTTTTTTCGGGGCTTTTAGAACAAGTATCACAGGGCGAATTTCAACTGCACAGATCACGTGATGTAACTGGCAACTCTACTTCGCACGCTTACTCTTTTTCTGTCGCGTTTTCCCTTGCCTCTCATTTAAGAGAACACAATGATATATACATACATACTCGCAACTGCACACAACACTACTTCCTCAGTACTCATCCGCCATCCCTTGTCCCCCCCTCCCTCATCGGTCTCTCATACGTACCATCCCAGCTGACCATAGGTCTGCACTGACCATCCCAGCTGACCATAGGTCTGCACTGACCATCCCAGCTGACCATAGGTCTGCACTGACCATCCCAGCTGACCATAGGTCTGCACTGACCATCCCAGCTGACCATAGGTCTGCACTGACCATCCCAGCTGACCATAGGTCTGCACTGACCATCCCAGCTGACCATAGGTCTGCACTGACCATCCCAGCTGACCATAGGTCTGCACTGACCATCCCAGCTGACCATAGGTCTGCACTGACCATCCCAGCTGACCATAGGTCTGCACTGACCATCCCAGCTGACCATAGGTCTGCACTGACCATCCCAGCTGACCATAGGTCTGCACTGACCATCCCAGCTGACCATAGGTCTGCACTGACCATCCCAGCTGACCATAGGTCTGCACTGACCATCCCAGCTGACCATAGGTCTGCACTGACCATCCCAGCTGACCATAGGTCTGCACTGACCATCCCAGCTGACCATAGGTCTGCACTGACCATCCCAGCTGACCATAGGTCTGCACTGACCATCCCAGCTGACCATAGGTCTGCACTGACCATCCCAGCTGACCATAGGTCTGCACTGACCATCCCAGCTGACCATAGGTCTGCACTGACCATCCCAGCTGACCATAGGTCTGCACTGACCATCCCAGCTGACCATAGGTCTGCACTGACCATCCCAGCTGACCATAGGTCTGCACTGACCATCCCAGCTGACCATAGGTCTGCACTGACCATCCCAGCTGACCATAGGTCTGCACTGACCATCCCAGCTGACCATAGGTCTGCACTGACCATCCCAGCTGACCATAGGTCTGCACTGACCATCCCAGCTGACCATAGGTCTGCACTGACCATCCCAGCTGACCATAGGTCTGCACTGACCATCCCAGCTGACCATAGGTCTGCACTGACCATCCCAGCTGACCATAGGTCTGCACTGACCATCCCAGCTGACCATAGGTCTGCACTGACCATCCCAGCTGACCATAGGTCTGCACTGACCATCCCAGCTGACCATAGGTCTGCACTGACCATCCCAGCTGACCATAGGTCTGCACTGACCATCCCAGCTGACCATAGGTCTGCACTGACCATCCCAGCTGACCATAGGTCTGCACTGACCATCCCAGCTGACCATAGGTCTGCACTGACCATCCCAGCTGACCATAGGTCTGCACTGACCATCCCAGCAGACCATAGGTCTGCACTGACCATCCCAGCTGACCATAGGTCTGCACTGACCATCCCAGCTGACCATAGGTCTGCACTGACCATCCCAGCTGACCATAGGTCTGCACTGACCATCCCAGCTGACCATAGGTCTGCACTGACCATCCCAGCTGACCATAGGTCTGCACTGACCATCCCAGCTGACCATAGGTCTGCACTGACCATCCCAGCTGACCATAGGTCTGCACTGACCATCCCAGCTGACCATAGGTCTGCACTGACCATCCCAGCTGACCATAGGTCTGC
>JAWQFJ010025148.1:5000-20000 GCA_034096865.1 Theodoxus fluviatilis
GTTATTTTTATATGAAAGCTTCTCAACCTCATCTGAGTCTCAAATCGCTTTATACTGTACCTCCTGATCACTGGGTATTTTTGTCAGCCATTACTGGCACCTGGTGACAAACACAGAAAGGGAAAGGGGCAGAGCATACAGCAGGTGCCAGCAGGTACTCTCCGTTCCAACCTGATGGTGGCTGATGGCCGCATCATGCGTTGATCGCTCTATAGAGTCACATCGCTACCCTCGTAGCTACCCGGTTTTACACTGGGATGGGGAGAGTATGTGTGAGTTGAGCACCATGCCCAAGGAAGGGGATGGGGAGAGTATGTGTGCGTTGAGCACCATGTCCAAGGAAGGGGATGGGGAGAGTATGTGTGAGGTGAGCACTATGTCCAAGGAAGGGGATGGGGAGAGTATATGTGAGGTGAGCACCATGTCCAAGGAAGGGGATGGGGAGAGTATGTGTGAGGTGTGCACCATGCCCAAGGAAGGGGATGGGGAGAGTAGGTGTGAGGTGTGCACCATGCCCAAGGAAGGGGATGGGGAGAGTATATGTGAGGTGAGCACCATGTCCAAGGAAGGGGATGGGGAGAGTATATGTGAGGTGAGCACCATGTCCAAGGAAGGGGATGGGGAGAGTATATGTGAGGTGAGCACCATGTCCAAGGAAGGGGATGGGGAGAGTATATGTGAGGTGAGCACCATGTCCAAGGAAGGGGATGGGGAGAGTATATGTGAGGTGAGCACCATGCCCAAGGAAGGGGATGGGGAGAGTGTATGTGAGGTGAGCACCATGCCCAAGGAAGGGGATGGGGAGAGTATATGTGAGGTGAGCACCATGCCCAAGGAAGGGGATGGGGAGAGTATATGTGAGGTGAGCACCATGCCCAAGGAAGGGGATGGGGAGAGTATATGTGAGGTGAGCACCATGCACAAGGAAGGGGATGGGGAGAGTACATGTGAGGTGAGCACCATGCACAAGGAAGGGGATGGGGAGAGTATATGTGAGGTGAGCACCATGCCCAAGGAAGGGGATGGGGAGAGTATATGTGAGGTGAGCACCATGCCCAAGGAAGGGGATGGGGAGAGTATATGTGAGGTGAGCACCATGCCCAAGGAAGGGGATGGGGAGAGTATATGTGAGGTGAGCACCATGCCCAAGGAAGGGGATGGGGAGAGTATGTGTGAGGTGAGCACCATGCACAAGGAAGGGGATGGGGAGAGAATGTGTGAGTTGAGCACCATGCACAAGGAAGCAAATATAAAATCCGTGCAGCATCGAACACCACACCCTCGACCAGCAAGCGACTGCCGGCGAGCTTCTTGACCACTGGACCAAAGCCCCGTGGTTTGCATGTACAGGTACAGAGATGGTTCCCCCTATGGATTGGGGGCAAGAATAGACCCACCATGTCTCCTTTCGCGATTTGTAAAAGGCACGTAGTGAGGGAAATCAACCAACTCTCGATATTTTTAGTTCGATGATTTTAGCCTACGCAGGTTGATAGGCCGTTCATGCATTCTAACTTTCTTTCTTTCCAAGAGATGGACGGAGCGTTATACAACTGAAGACAGCTGCCTCCTTTTGTGAGAACCAAAACTGCGGGGGACGGACTGAGAAGGTTTCGGAACTTCTGCTGGCCATCCGACTGACAACCTTCTCATAAAGGCAGAAGTGCTTGACTTACTCCTGTAGACTCCCTTTGCAAACTTAAGCAAGATGTTTTTACTCACATTGCTTCTCCCCACCAGGGAGTTAAACGGGCACCTGTAAGGGCTGAACTGGAAAAGTGTGAAAGGTAACTTTGGCGCGTTCATCCGCAGCCTGGATGCATGGTAACCATTAAGTTGAGATGGCGTTGGGGTTATTGAAAAGAGTGACGAGGGAGTAAATGTGTAAGGTTTGAGCACCCATCAGTAAATAGGGGAGTTGCAATATAAAAAACAAGTGCACCAACGGACCCGGTTCTGCGAAGCGTCACTCAACTGAGCCCATGTCAGTCCGACCGCTCTTGCCTCGCTTTTGAATGATCCTCTGCATGTCTCCTTCTGTTCGCTCTCATAAATTGGGTTTTGCTGTTCCAGGTCCCTTTGCTGGTTTTTGACTCACATGCAAAGCAAAAGTGAGTCTATGTACTCACCCGTGTCGTCCGTCCGGGCGGGCGTCCGGGCGTCCGGGCGTCCTGTCGTCCGTAAAAAACTTTAACGTTTGACTTTTCTCGGACACTATTAAATCTATTAACACCAAATGTGGCATGATGGTGTATGATGACAAGGCCTAAAAAAACATACACAGTGACTCGACCTTGTTTCAAGGTCAAGGTCGCAGAGGCCAGAAATGTTGTCTAAAAACATCCATTTTTCACATTTTCCCAATTTTCTCTGAAGTTTTTGACATTGAATACCTGACCTATATTTGGTATATAGGGCAAAGTAAGCTCTATCTTTTGATACAAGTTTGGTTGACTTTGTTTCAAGGTCAAGGTCACAGGAGCTCTTCAAAGATGGATTGTATACATATTGTGGGGCACATGTCATACTTTCATCATGAGCCAATTTGGTCACATATCATCAAGGTCAAGGTCACTTTGTCCTGTATGAAATGTGACCAAATTGGGAAGTAAACAAGGCCTTGTAAAGGCGCCGCAGGCGCCTGCATGGAAACAACTCCATGAAAACTAATCTAGATGGTAGTGCCGCAGGCTCCAAACTTATAGGCTCCAAACTTATATCATGACCAGACCATAAAGGTGCCATTGGCACCTCCCTGATTTCATGTCCATATGTGGCGCCACGGGTGCCAAACTAACTGGTCAGTAAACAAGGCTAGATGAAGGCGCCGCAGGCGCCTTCATGAAAACAAATCGATATGGTGGCGCCAAACTTATATGAAAGCCAGGTAAGAGCGCCATAGGCACCTACCTGATTACATGTCCATATATGGTGTCACAGGCGCCAAACTAATCGTTCAGTGACCAGGCTCTCCATGGCACCCTCCTTTGACAACTGACCAGCAGTGTAGCCAGACTATTTCACCTTCACTTTCCTTAGTGCTGTGGTGGCAAGGTCGCGGATCTGCAACAGTTGTAGTTTCTTCAGTTTGAAGGACAAACATGGTGAAGTACTCCTGCCACAGTCTGAGTGCCAACCCTTCGTAGACAGTGTTAGATGACAGAAACACCCACTGATGCTACTGATGCTGATACATCGCAGTAGACATCCTAGGGAAACGCTGTCAGACAGAGCGGGCTGTAGTGACAGAATACTGACATGTATGATAGTTTTGTGAACTATGTACAGTGACAGTGATTGTGCTGTAAACTATGTACAACTCCTTTGTCTCGCATCGGGTAATCTTTTCTGTGTTCAAGGAGACAGTCACTGTTTGTTGGCCGGCAGCTTCTTCACAACACAAACACATAAGTTCACAAAACTATCATTCATTTCAGTATTTTGTCACTACCGCCCGCTCTGTCGCTGAGTTGAGTTGAGTTGAGTTGCACAACCTCTGCACATAGTTCACAACACAACCTCTGTACATAGTTCACAACACAACCTCTGTACATAGTTCACAACACAACCTCTGTACATAGTTCACAACACAACCTCTGTACATAGTTCACAACACAACCTCTCAGCATGTGAGTCGTGTGGGCTTTGCCCTTCTTGTTATCTTTGCATTTAGAAAATTTGTCGGCAAACAGGCTTCCTGTAGACTTTCACCAGCGCGCGATATGCGCCTCTCAGAAGAGGAATACACCCGACTAGGCTCTCTGTTGCGGCTTCTTTAGCAGGCGGAGTCCACTAGAGACCTCGCCTACCGGCGAAAGTGTCTCTAGCACAGTTGACATCACGTGATGGAAGGTTTTCGTCCGAAATATGCAAACGGAGGTCATACGAGAGGCTTGTGGGATAGCCGACCTGCTCCCCGACATAGGCCGTTAAAGTAGTTCGAAGACTATTTCGCACAAAACTCTTAACTTACTCTTGTTGAGGCAATAAACAAGCGTTTATTCGATAAAATAAATGTTTGTGTTGAAATAGAAACAAGTTTTGGTATCTGAATGATTTCTGTAAAAAGTGGGGGGAAACGTAGTCTTAGAACGAACTGTTTTGGGCGCAATGCTGTAACGCGAAGGGTCAAGTCTATTACGCATTCATTGCGAACTGATCCAGAGTCATGTGACTCGGGTGCACAGAATGGCTCCACGCCCAATCCTTCTCCTTTCTCCTGGCTTGGGACTGGCCAGGTGACCCAGGAGGTCACTCCTGGCTTGGGACCGGCCAGGTGACCCAGGAGGTCACTCCTGGCTTGGGACTGGCCAGGTGACCCAGGAGGTCACTCCTGGCTTGGGACCGGCCAGGTGACCCTGGAGGTCACTTCTGGCTTGGGACCGGCCAGGTGACCCAGGAGGTCACTCCTGGCTTGGGACCGGCCAGGTGACCCAGGAGGTCACTCCTGGCTTGGGACCGGCCAGGTGACCCAGGAGGTCACTCCTGGCTTGGGACCGGCCAGGTGACCAAGGAGGTCACTCCTGGCTTGGGACCGGCCAGGTGACCCAGGAGGTCACTCCTGGCTTGGGACCGGCCAGGTGACCCAGGAGGTCACTCCTGGCTTGGGACCGGCCAGGTGACCCAGGAGGTCACTCCTGGCTTGGGACCGGCCAGGTGACCCAGGAGGTCACTCCTGGCTTGGGACCGGCCAGGTGACCCAGGAGGTCACTCCTGGCTTGGGACCGGCCAGGTGACCCAGGAGGTCACTCCTGGCTTGGGACCGGCCAGGTGACCCAGGAGGTCACTCCTGGCTTGGGACTGGCCTGGTGGCCCAGGAGGTCACTCCTGGCTTGGGACTGGCCAGGTGACCCAGGAGGTCACTCCTGGCTTGGGACTGGCCAGGTGACCCAGGAGGTCACTCCTGGCTTGGGACCGGCCAGGTGACCCAGGAGGTCACTCCTGGCTTGGGACCGGCCAGGTGACCCAGGAGGTCACTCCTGGCTTGGGACCGGCCAGGTGACACTGGAGGTGACTCCTTGCTTGGGACCGGCCAGGTGACCCAGGAGGTCACTCCTGGCTTGGGACCGGCCAGGTGACCCAGGAGGTCACTCCTGGCTTGGGACCGGCCAGGTGACCCAGGAGGTCACTCCTGGCTTGGGACTGGCCAGGTGACCCAGGAGGTCACTCCTGGCTTGGGACTGGCAGTGAGGTAGTGGCGAACTATGAAATGATTGTGAGCGGCCAAGTGAGAAGAAGGCTGAAGTCCTCAAAAGTGATTTCGATTACTGAACATGACAAAATCAAGCATTCTGAGGTGAGTTTTGCTGCTGCTGCTGTTGTTGTTTTGTTGTTATTCTGAAAGTGTAGTATCTTTACTTTGTGATGTATTTTTTACGATATGAAAAGGAATATATTTATTTTTTAAAAACGACTTACTGACGCACAGCTTTAGCAGTGTCAATATGAAAGTAACATTCAGAGACAAATTAATCAAAATAAAGGTGGAGGTCATACATACTTACACTTTTGTTTTTAAATGCAAGTAGAAAGTGTAGTTTTTGGGGTGGTTGATGTGTTTTGATCGGTATGACTGCCAAAAAGTGAAAAATTTAATCTTCTTTTCATTTGCCCATATAATGTGTCATGTTACAATCAGAAGAATGAAGTATAACTCACTGCAGATATGGAAACAGGACTCGCAAATTCCTCATTACAAAAACACACACTTGCAGTAAACATCTCTCAAGTTCAAAACTGACCCCACCGCACCAGCCTTTATCGAGTGGTTGCAGAGTTTTTTTTATCTTAGCGACGGGCACCAGCACAAAAATCCCATCTTTTATCAGCTTTGAATTCCATCTGTGAGTTTGCGATCGAAATAAACGCTCTATGTTCCCCCTGTGGGCACCATTTCTGAATCACGTGGCCTGACTGGCGATGAAGTCTTGATTTTTAGCGAGTTTCTCGTTCTTGGAGTCGATGGAGGCGATGCCGGTTGCTCGCATGCGGCTACACTTCAAAGGCAGTTTATCCGTGGCGAAATTTCCGCAAGGAGACTGGTAGGAGAGGGGAGGGGGGCCATGCCAATGCTCTATCAATGGAGGTCTGTGTGCCCCGCGATAGCGGGCTCCAGGTAATACGAATCGAGCTCCATTTCAGCGGCGGCTCGCTTTATCAGATTAAATTCAAACAGTTATAATATGAAGCCGCCCTTATCAGTGCGCGACATACAGAACGTTATGCCGTGTGCCTATCTTCCCAAGGGATCGCCTCGATATCCTCTTTCCCTGCTGGCTCCGTTCCGGAGAATGGGATCCGAGTGCACCCACCATCCCGCGCCGCTCGGCCTCAGTACTCAGTGACTTGACTTGTTGCGCCTCCTATCAGTCCAACGTCGTTAATCCTTGATCGGAGACCCGTAGGGATTGATTCCCGAGCGGCAGGGGCGGGCATTGTGTTTTGGTTTATGGGAATCGCAGATTAGCATCGGCGGTCACCATGGCAACGACGTTGAGAAAGCGTAACGTCTCCCTGGGCAGGAATTTATGTTTCGCTCTCTGTTGTTTTGGCGGTCCTGCCGTTGGTTCCTTGTGTGTTCGTGTCTTGTGTGTGTTCGTGTCTTGTGTGTGTTTGTGTCTTGTGTGTGTTTGTGTCGTGTGTGTGTTCGTGTCGTGTGTGTGTTCGTTTTTTGAGTGTGTTCGTGTCTTGTATGTGTTCGTGTTTTGAGTGTGTTCGTGTCTTGTGTGTGTTCGTGTCTTGAGTGTGTTCGTGTCTTGTGTATTCCATGTCTTGTGTGTTCATGTCCTGTGCGTGTTCGTGTCTTGTGTGTGTTCGTGTCTTGTGTGTGTTCGTGTCTTGTGTGTGTTTGTGTCTTGTGTGTGTTTGTGTCGTGTATGTGTTCGTGTCTTATGTGTGTTCGTGTTTTGAGTGTGTTCGTGTCTTGTGTGTGTTCGTGTCTTGTGCGTGTTCGTGTCTTGTGTGTTACATGTCTTCTGTGTTCATATCTTGTGTGTGCTCGTATCTTGTGTGTGCTCGTGTCTTGTGTGTTCCATGTCTTGTGTGTTAATGTTTTGTGTGTTCGTGCCTTGTGTGTGTTCTTGTCTTGTGTGTGTTCGTGTTTTGTGTGTTCCATGTCTTGTGTGTTCATGTCTTGTGTGTGTTCGTGCCTTGGGTGTGTTCGTGTCTTGTGTGTGTTCGTGCCTTGTGTGTGTTCGTGTCTTGTGTGTTCCATGTCTTGTTTGTTCA
Organism: Theodoxus fluviatilis; assembly: GCA_034096865.1. Lineage (NCBI taxonomy): Eukaryota > Metazoa > Mollusca > Gastropoda > Cycloneritida > Neritidae > Theodoxus > Theodoxus fluviatilis. Next base: position 12,228 of record JAWQFJ010025148.1, read on the forward strand.
TGTCTTGTGTGTGTTCGTGCCTTGTGTGTGTTCATGTCTTGTGTGTGTTCATGTCTTGTGTGAGTTCGTGTCTTGTGTGTGTTCGTGACATGAGTGTGTTTGTGTCTTGTGTGTGTTCATGTCTTGTGTGTGTTCGTGTCTTGTGTGTGTTTGTGCCTTGTGTGTGTTCATGTCTTGTGTGTGTTCGTGTCTTGTGTGTGTTGGTGTCTTGAGTGTGTTCGTGTCTTGTGTGTTCGTGCCTTGTGTGTTTTCGTGTCTTGTGTGTGTTCGTGCCTTGTGTGTGTTCGTGTCTTGTGTGTGTTTGTGCCTTGTGTGTGTTCGTGTGTTGTGTGTGTTCGTGCCTTGTGTGTGTTGGTGTCTTGAGTGTGTTCGTGTCTTGTGTGTTTATGTCTTTTGTGTGGAACATATACAAGACACGAACACACACAAGACACGAACACACACAAGGCACGAACACACAAGACACGAACACACACAAGGCACGAACACACACAACACACGAACACACACAAGGCACAAACACACACAAGACACGAACACACACAAGGCACGAACACACACAAGACACGAAAACACACAAGGCACGAACACACAAGACACGAACACATACAAGGCACGAACACACACAAAACACGAACACAAACAAGACACAAACACACACAAGACACGAACACACACAGGACATGAACACACACAAGACACGAACACACACAAGATACAAACACACACAAGACATGGAACACACGCAAGACACGAACACACACAAGACACGAACACACACAAGACACAAACTCACACAAGACACGAACACACAAGACGCGCACACACTTAAGACACGCACACACTCAAGACACGAACACACAAGATACGAACACATACAAGACACGAACACACACAAGACATGAACACACCCAAGGCACGAACACACACAAGACATGAACAAACAAGACATGGAACACACAAGACACGAACACACACAAGGCACGAACACACACAAGACACGAACACACCCAAGGCACGAACACACACAAGACATGAACACACAAGACATGGAACACACAAAACACGAACACACACAAGACAAGAACACACACAAGGCACGAACACACAAAACATTAACACACAAGACATGGAACACACAAGACACGAGCACACACAAGATACGAGCACACACAAGATATGAACACAGAAGACATGTAACACACAAGACACGAACACGCACAAGACACGAACACACACAAGACACGAACACACTCAAAACACGAACACACATAAGACACGAACACATACACGACACAAACACACACAAGACACAAACACACACAAGACACGAACACACACAAGACACGAACACACACAAGACACGAACACGCACAGGACATGAACACACAAGACATGGAATACACAAGACACGAACACACTCAAGACACGAACACACACAAGACACGAACACACTCAAAACACGAACACATACAAGACACGAACACACTCAAAAAACGAACACACACACGACACGAACACACACACGACACAAACACACACAAGACACAAACACACACAAGACACGAACACACACAAGACACGAACACACAAGGAACCAACGGCAGGACCGCCAAAACAACAGAGAGCGAAACATAAATTCCTGCCCAGGGAGACGTTACGCTTTCTCAACGTCGTTGCCATGGTGACCGCCGATGCTAATCTGCGATTCCCATAAACCAAAACACAATGCCCGCCCCTGCCGCTCGGGAATCAATCCCTACGGGTCTCCGATCAAGGATTAACGACGTTGGACTGATAGGAGGCGCAACAAGTCAAGTCACTGAGTACTGAGGCCGAGCGGCGCGGGATGGTGGGTGCACTCGGATCCCATTCTCCGGAACGGAGCCAGCAGGGAAAGAGGATATCGAGGCGATCCCTTGGGAAGATAGGCACACGGCATAACGTTCTGTATGTCGCGCACTGATAAGGGCGGCTTCATATTATAACTGTTTGAATTTAATCTGATAAAGCGAGCCGCCGCTGAAATGGAGCTCGATTCGTATTACCTGGAGCCCGCTATCGCGGGGCACACAGACCTCCATTGATAGAGCATTGGCATGGCCCCCCTCCCCTCTCCTACCAGTCTCCTTGCGGAAATTTCGCCACGGATAAACTGCCTTTGAAGTGTAGCCGCATGCGAGCAACCGGCATCGCCTCCATCGACTCCAAGAACGAGAAACTCGCTAAAAATCAAGACTTCATCGCCAGTCAGGCCACGTGATTCAGAAATGGTGCCCACAGGGGAACATAGAGCGTTTATTTCGATCGCAAACTCACAGATGGAATTCAAAGCTGATAAAAGATGGGATTTTTGTGCTGGTGCCCGTCGCTAAGATAAAAAAAACTCTGCAACCACTCGATAAAGGCTGGTGCGGTGGGGTCAGTTTTGAACTTGAGAGATGTTTACTGCAAGTGTGTGTTTTTGTAATGAGGAATTTGCGAGTCCTGTTTCCATATCTGCAGTGAGTTATACTTCATTCTTCTGATTGTAACATGACACATTATATGGGCAAATGAAAAGAAGATTAAATTTTTCACTTTTTGGCAGTCATACCGATCAAAACACATCAACCACCCCAAAAACTACACTTTCTACTTGCATTTAAAAACAAAAGTGTAAGTATGTATGACCTCCACCTTTATTTTGATTAATTTGTCTCTGAATGTTACTTTCATATTGACACTGCTAAAGCTGTGCGTCAGTAAGTCGTTTTTAAAAAATAAATATATTCCTTTTCATATCGTAAAAAATACATCACAAAGTAAAGATACTACACTTTCAGAATAACAACAAAACAACAACAGCAGCAGCAGCAAAACTCACCTCAGAATGCTTGATTTTGTCATGTTCAGTAATCGAAATCACTTTTGAGGACTTCAGCCTTCTTCTCACTTGGCCGCTCACAATCATTTCATAGTTCGCCACTACCTCACTGCCAGTCCCAAGCCAGGAGTGACCTCCTGGGTCACCTGGCCAGTCCCAAGCCAGGAGTGACCTCCTGGGCCACCAGGCCAGTCCCAAGCCAGGAGTGACCTCCTGGGTCACCTGGCCGGTCCCAAGCCAGGAGTGACCTCCTGGGTCACCTGGCCGGTCCCAAGCAAGGAGTCACCTCCAGTGTCACCTGGCCGGTCCCAAGCCAGGAGTGACCTCCTGGGTCACCTGGCCGGTCCCAAGCCAGGAGTGACCTCCTGGGTCACCTGGCCGGTCCCAAGCCAGGAGTGACCTCCTGGGTCACCTGGCCGGTCCCAAGCCAGGAGTGACCTCCTGGGTCACCTGGCCAGTCCCAAGCCAGGAGTGACCTCCTGGGCCACCAGGCCAGTCCCAAGCCAGGAGTGACCTCCTGGGTCACCTGGCCGGTCCCAAGCCAGGAGTGACCTCCTGGGTCACCTGGCCGGTCCCAAGCCAGGAGTGACCTCCTGGGTCACCTGGCCGGTCCCAAGCCAGGAGTGACCTCCTGGGTCACCTGGCCGGTCCCAAGCCAGGAGTGACCTCCTGGGTCACCTGGCCGGTCCCAAGCCAGGAGTGACCTCCTGGGTCACCTGGCCGGTCCCAAGCCAGGAGTGACCTCCTGGGTCACCTGGCCGGTCCCAAGCCAGGAGTGACCTCCTTGGTCACCTGGCCGGTCCCAAGCCAGGAGTGACCTCCTGGGTCACCTGGCCGGTCCCAAGCCAGGAGTGACCTCCTGGGTCACCTGGCCGGTCCCAAGCCAGGAGTGACCTCCTGGGTCACCTGGCCGGTCCCAAGCCAGAAGTGACCTCCAGGGTCACCTGGCCGGTCCCAAGCCAGGAGTGACCTCCTGGGTCACCTGGCCAGTCCCAAGCCAGGAGTGACCTCCTGGGTCACCTGGCCGGTCCCAAGCCAGGAGTGACCTCCTGGGTCACCTGGCCAGTCCCAAGCCAGGAGAAAGGAGAAGGATTGGGCGTGGAGCCATTCTGTGCACCCGAGTCACATGACTCTGGATCAGTTCGCAATGAATGCGTAATAGACTTGACCCTTCGCGTTACAGCATTGCGCCCAAAACAGTTCGTTCTAAGACTACGTTTCCCCCCCACTTTTTACAGAAATCATTCAGATACCAAAACTTGTTTCTATTTCAACACAAACATTTATTTTATCGAATAAACGCTTGTTTATTGCCTCAACAAGAGTAAGTTAAGAGTTTTGTGCGAAATAGTCTTCGAACTACTTTAACGGCCTATGTCGGGGAGCAGGTCGGCTATCCCACAAGCCTCTCGTATGACCTCCGTTTGCATATTTCGGACGAAAACCTTCCATCACGTGATGTCAACTGTGCTAGAGACACTTTCGCCGGTAGGCGAGGTCTCTAGTGGACTCCGCCTGCTAAAGAAGCCGCAACAGAGAGCCTAGTCGGGTGTATTCCTCTTCTGAGAGGCGCATATCGCGCGCTGGTGAAAGTCTACAGGAAGCCTGTTTGCCGACAAATTTTCTAAATGCAAAGATAACAAGAAGGGCAAAGCCCACACGACTCACATGCTGAGAGGTTGTGTTGTGAACTATGTACAGAGGTTGTGTTGTGAACTATGTACAGAGGTTGTGTTGTGAACTATGTACAGAGGTTGTGTTGTGAACTATGTACAGAGGTTGTGTTGTGAACTATGTGCAGAGGTTGTGCAACTCAACTCAACTCAACTCAGCGACAGAGCGGGCGGTAGTGACAAAATACTGAAATGAATGATAGTTTTGTGAACTTATGTGTTTGTGTTGTGAAGAAGCTGCCGGCCAACAAACAGTGACTGTCTCCTTGAACACAGAAAAGATTACCCGATGCGAGACAAAGGAGTTGTACATAGTTTACAGCACAATCACTGTCACTGTACATAGTTCACAAAACTATCATACATGTCAGTATTCTGTCACTACAGCCCGCTCTGTCTGACAGCGTTTCCCTAGGATGTCTACTGCGATGTATCAGCATCAGTAGCATCAGTGGGTGTTTCTGTCATCTAACACTGTCTACGAAGGGTTGGCACTCAGACTGTGGCAGGAGTACTTCACCATGTTTGTCCTTCAAACTGAAGAAACTACAACTGTTGCAGATCCGCGACCTTGCCACCACAGCACTAAGGAAAGTGAAGGTGAAATAGTCTGGCTACACTGCTGGTCAGTTGTCAAAGGAGGGTGCCATGGAGAGCCTGGTCACTGAACGATTAGTTTGGCGCCTGTGACACCATATATGGACATGTAATCAGGTAGGTGCCTATGGCGCTCTTACCTGGCTTTCATATAAGTTTGGCGCCACCATATCGATTTGTTTTCATGAAGGCGCCTGCGGCGCCTTCATCTAGCCTTGTTTACTGACCAGTTAGTTTGGCACCCGTGGCGCCACATATGGACATGAAATCAGGGAGGTGCCAATGGCACCTTTATGGTCTGGTCATGATATAAGTTTGGAGCCTATAAGTTTGGAGCCTGCGGCACTACCATCTAGATTAGTTTTCATGGAGTTGTTTCCATGCAGGCGCCTGCGGCGCCTTTACAAGGCCTTGTTTACTTCCCAATTTGGTCACATTTCATACAGGACAAAGTGACCTTGACCTTGATGATATGTGACCAAATTGGCTCATGATGAAAGTATGACATGTGCCCCACAATATGTATACAATCCATCTTTGAAGAGCTCCTGTGACCTTGACCTTGAAACAAAGTCAACCAAACTTGTATCAAAAGATAGAGCTTACTTTGCCCTATATACCAAATATAGGTCAGGTATTCAATGTCAAAAACTTCAGAGAAAATTGGGAAAATGTGAAAAATGGATGTTTTTAGACAACATTTCTGGCCTCTGCGACCTTGACCTTGAAACAAGGTCGAGTCACTGTGTATGTTTTTTTAGGCCTTGTCATCATACACCATCATGCCACATTTGGTGTTAATAGATTTAATAGTGTCCGAGAAAAGTCAAACGTTAAAGTTTTTTACGGACGACAGGACGCCCGGACGCCCGGACGCCCGCCCGGACGGACGACACGGGTGAGTACATAGACTCACTTTTGCTTTGCATGTGAGTCAAAAACCAGCAAAGGGACCTGGAACAGCAAAACCCAATTTATGAGAGCGAACAGAAGGAGACATGCAGAGGATCATTCAAAAGCGAGGCAAGAGCGGTCGGACTGACATGGGCTCAGTTGAGTGACGCTTCGCAGAACCGGGTCCGTTGGTGCACTTGTTTTTTATATTGCAACTCCCCTATTTACTGATGGGTGCTCAAACCTTACACATTTACTCCCTCGTCACTCTTTTCAATAACCCCAACGCCATCTCAACTTAATGGTTACCATGCATCCAGGCTGCGGATGAACGCGCCAAAGTTACCTTTCACACTTTTCCAGTTCAGCCCTTACAGGTGCCCGTTTAACTCCCTGGTGGGGAGAAGCAATGTGAGTAAAAACATCTTGCTTAAGTTTGCAAAGGGAGTCTACAGGAGTAAGTCAAGCACTTCTGCCTTTATGAGAAGGTTGTCAGTCGGATGGCCAGCAGAAGTTCCGAAACCTTCTCAGTCCGTCCCCCGCAGTTTTGGTTCTCACAAAAGGAGGCAGCTGTCTTCAGTTGTATAACGCTCCGTCCATCTCTTGGAAAGAAAGAAAGTTAGAATGCATGAACGGCCTATCAACCTGCGTAGGCTAAAATCATCGAACTAAAAATATCGAGAGTTGGTTGATTTCCCTCACTACGTGCCTTTTACAAATCGCGAAAGGAGACATGGTGGGTCTATTCTTGCCCCCAATCCATAGGGGGAACCATCTCTGTACCTGTACATGCAAACCACGGGGCTTTGGTCCAGTGGTCAAGAAGCTCGCCGGCAGTCGCTTGCTGGTCGAGGGTGTGGTGTTCGATGCTGCACGGATTTTATATTTGCTTCCTTGTGCATGGTGCTCAACTCACACATTCTCTCCCCATCCCCTTCCTTGTGCATGGTGCTCACCTCACACATACTCTCCCCATCCCCTTCCTTGGGCATGGTGCTCACCTCACATATACTCTCCCCATCCCCTTCCTTGGGCATGGTGCTCACCTCACATATACTCTCCCCATCCCCTTCCTTGGGCATGCTGCTCACCTCACACATACTCTCCCCATCCCCTTCCTTGGGCATGGTGCTCACCTCACATATACTCTCCCCATCCCCTTCCTTGTGCATGGTGCTCACCTCACATGTACTCTCCCCATCCCCTTCCTTGTGCATGGTGCTCACCTCACATATACTCTCCCCATCCCCTTCCTTGGGCATGGTGCTCACCTCACATATACTCTCCCCATCCCCTTCCTTGGGCATGGTGCTCACCTCACATATACTCTCCCCATCCCCTTCCTTGGGCATGGTGCTCACCTCACATACACTCTCCCCATCCCCTTCCTTGGGCATGGTGCTCACCTCACATATACTCTCCCCATCCCCTTCCTTGGACATGGTGCTCACCTCACACATACTCTCCCCATCCCCTTCCTTGGACATGGTGCTCACCTCACATATACTCTCCCCATCCCCTTCCTTGGACATGGTGCTCACTTCACATATATTCTCCCCATCCCCTTCCTTGGACATGGTGCTCACCTCACATATACTCTCCCCATCCCCTTCCTTGGGCATGGTGCACACCTCACACCTACTCTCCCCATCCCCTTCCTTGGGCATGGTGCACACCTCACACATACTCTCCCCATCCCCTTCCTTGGACATGGTGCTCACCTCACATATACTCTCCCCATCC
>JAWQFJ010025148.1:25000-54988 GCA_034096865.1 Theodoxus fluviatilis
AGCGCCATCGACCCACACCAGCAACGACCGAGTTCCAGTGTCCCCACTGCCACAGACTCTACGCCTCCAGGCTGGGGTTGTGGAGGTACTTGCGAACTCACAGATTAATTGCTATGCCAGAGCGCCTTCTTCGGACGCGATGTGGGCCAACAGCGAAAAATGTGTGCATGTGCATGTGTGCGTGTTTGTGTGTGTGTGTTTCTGTGTTCGTAAGATTTGAAGCGCGTTGGCACGCGTGTGTATGTGCGTATGTGTGTGTGTGTGTGTGTGTGTGTGTGTGTGTGTGAGAGAGAGAGAGAGAGAGAGAGAGAGAGAGAGAGAGAGAGAGAGAGAGAGAGATCTGATTTTTATTGATTTTATTGTTTAGGCCACCGGCCCATCACAACAATACATATGTCACAGTAGAAATGGCAATTTAGTAGGATTTGCAATCCTACTAGGAAGAATGGAAATTTCCATTTCTACTAGTAAAAATGGCAATTGCCATTCCTACTGGCGTTTTATCAGTAGAAATTGAAATTGCCATTTGTACTAGTAGGATTGGAAACTTTCCATTCTTACTAACTCAGTTGAAACAACAATTCAGTAGAAATTGAAATTCTCCATTCTGTCTCGTGCTAACTCGAATTAACAGTTATGAGGTAACATTAGATGATCTGTGTCGTGTCATTATGAATTGTGTGCAATGAAATGTTTGTTATGGTTGACTTAGGAGAGAGAAAATGTTGACATATTTTTTTAAGTATACTCATTTGACATATTTGATTGTCTTGCGGCTTTGTTCTTGTCTTTGATTTAAAGCAGTCATTCAGATATAAAATAACACGCATTTTGTGTGTACACACAGCGTATCAATCAGATGACACTCTCTTTATTAATAAAGCTAAAGGTATCAGCATAAAGAAGATGAACTCAAAATCAATAAACAAATAAAAAGCAGTCCCATCTCATCACAACATACTTCCACGATCATCACAGACAGGCATACTTCCACATTCACTGGCATACTTCTACAATTACTGGCACACTTCCACAACCATCACAGACACTGGCATACTTCCACAATCAGCTCTCTACATTTTTGCACTGTGTGCCCTTTGGGTGACACTTGGTACAGCAGGAGAGTTTTGCGCCTTTGCATGGACATCTTTTCGTTTGACAAGCTCCCTTGCATTGGCAAACTGTCCTTGCCACAGCTTTGTTCTGCCATCTTGTTGATGCTCATGATGCCTGAATTAAGGTCACTTCTGGGAGATCATGTGGATCAACATCGTTCAGAGGTGCAATACAGGTCAAACAGATGGGCTGCCACTTCTGCAGCTGACTTTGTTTGACTGGCGTATGCCCAGCTAAACTTGGAGAAGCAATCCCTGGCATGCATCACCCACTGGAAGTCGTTATCCGGCCTACTCCGGAAATCAATCAGATCTATCTGGACACGGAGCAGAAAGCACAAGTTAATCATAGGCTTTCCCGATGGCAACAGCTTCGGCACCTGGCGTTGTGCATAACTTGTACTCGTTTTCAAGAACACGTCGATTGCTTCATGCTTCACACCGGCGAAGTTCTCCTTGACCTCGGTCCATGTTTTATCCCGTCCCCCGTGGCCCACACGAGCATGGCATCTGGCTATGGTGCTGAACAGCTCATCTTTTGTCACCAATGGGCACTTTGTCTTGATGCAAAACACAATGTCCTTGGAACCTACGCGCTGCAGCTTGAACTGCTTCTGACAGCGGAATTTGAAGTATGCTCCGTCGCTGCACTTGCTTGCTTTTCCCATGGAAAGGGCATTCTCAATCTTGTTGTATCTCTCCTGGTTAAACACGAAATTGTCTTTTTTTCGCTGCTGCAAGACTGCTGATATGGTCTTCCAAAAGGCTGTAACATTTCTGTCTCTGTCCTTCATCCTCCATGGTTGATGTGACTTTGTCCCTATCAAATTTCAGACTTCAGTGTTCTTGTTTCAATGTGTAGAGCTGTTTTTAATGTTTTAGGAGCAGTGTTCAAATATGCAGCCAGTTCAGTGCAGTTACTATAAGAGTCAATCAGATTTGTGTTCACCAAGTAGAAATAACTGCTATAATGCCATAAAAGTGCTTTTTTGTCTCATTAAAAGTTTTCATAAAAAGTGTTCACATGATCACAGTCAATGCGCAAATCCATGTTCTGGCTACAAACCGAACAGTTGTTCAATAACTAAAACATGAGTACAAATCCAAACTTCGATTTCAATTTCTACTGAATTGTTGTTTCAACTGGGTTAGTAAGAATGGAAAGTTTCCATTCCTACTAGTACAAATGGCAATTTCAATTTCTACTGATAAAACGCCAGTAGGAATGGCAATTGCCATTCTTACTAGTAGGAATGGAAATTTCCATTCTTCCTAGTAGGATTGCAAATCCTACTAAATTGCCATTTCTACTGTGACACATACATGTACATGACTTGCATCTTTTTGAGGAGCCAGTATACTTGAGCCACAATTGGAAACAAGGTGTACAATCCAAGTGAACACATTGGCTAGTACATATCGGTAACAATCAAACAATGGAAACAGTATAAATATAGTATTAACGCACATTCTTTCATCATAACATTATTGTTCATGGTCATATTCTAAACTAGCAAGAAATTGGTCTCGTAATCGGAAGGCATAATAAAGATACATTGCTACCTTGCGTGTTTTCATGTATCCACGTCCATCTATCAAAAAGGTGGCATCAGCAGCTTCTGGACATTTGATGTATTCATTTATGTAATTTTATTACGTAGATCATTATACAAAGGCCAATAAAATAGAAAATGTTTCTCATTCTGAATCTCACCACAAAGGAGGCAATGTTGGTCTATATTGTGGCTGCGCATAGATTGTTTATTAACAAGTAAATCATTCACTCCATATCTAAACCGGATAAATACATCTCTGAATTTTTTAATCTCAATGTATTCTAAGCATTTTTCACTTTCTAAGGTTCTTTTGAAGAATCGAAACATTCTGAATCTTTCACTTTCACGAATTTTTCAAGTTTACAAGAAAACTTATCTCAGTAGTAGTGCCTCTATTTCTCCAGATATACGCATAGCCGGCCTTGCATATTACATTTGCAACTAACTTTGCCCAGTTTCGATCATCTGGGATCTTTGTGTTAGACAACATGAGGTATGCTTGCCTGGGTAGCCTATCATCGGTCATTTTAGTAAGTTTTAACCAGTAGAGAGAGAGAGAGAGAGAGAGAGAGAGAGAGAGAGAGAGAGAGAGAGAGATTGAACTTGAATCTCTTTCTTAAGACCGACCGCCCGTTACATGTAATAAACAAGGAAAAAGCGTGTGTGTGTGTGTGTGTGTGTGTGTGTGTGTGTGTGTGTGTGTGAGAGAGAGAGAGAGAGAGAGAGAGAGAGAGAGAGAGAGAGAGAGAGAGAGAGAGAGAGAGAAAGAAAGAAAGAAAGAAAGAACGAAAGAGAGAGAAAACAGAGAGAGAGAGAGAAAGAAAGAGAGAGAAGAGAGAGAAAGAGAGAGAGAGAGAAAGAGAAAAAAGAGAGAAAAGAGAGAGAGAAGAAAGATGAGAGAGAAATAGATAGAGAAAGAAAGAGAGAAAGAAAGAAAGAGAGAAAGAAGAGAGAGAAAGAGGGAGAAAAAGAGAGAGAGAAGAGAGATATAAGAGAGAGAGAGAGAGAGAGAGAGAGAGAGAGAGAGAGAGATGACGATTGATTTAGTCAAGACTACTACGTGACAGGTTCTTTCTGTCGTCAGTTTTCAAAAGTTACACTGATGGAAAGTCCAAATGGGACATGAACAACGCTAAATATACGCCTACTTTACGTTCATGCCAGCTGTTGTTCTGTCTCACGCTTGACAAGCAAACTCGCCTCATCTCTCCCGTGACGTTGATTGTGTTGGACCTAGTCTTTCGCTACAAACCAGCTTGATAATTGTACTCTTTGTTTCAGCAGTAACATTCACCAGGAGAGGTTGGTAACATTTGTAGGGGTGGGGGTGGGGTGGGGGTACAGAAGAGGAGTTACATGTTAGCAAATAATCAAAGATATTCGAAAATGCTATGCTTGACGAGTACGAACACTTTCTCACAAAACAGATAGACCGCACGTGACTTTTATGACATGGTGCATTCCGGCTTCCTCTATGCGGGCACTGCCGACACTCAACTTCACTCAGCCTTAAAGTCAAACGACTCGACTGCGAAGCCTGAACGACGTTGTAGGTGAAATGTAGCTCTGCGCAGGCCTTCCAATAGAGACTCGAGCGCGTCCCTGGACGTTATGTCCTCATGGCTGGGGGAAAAGGACCAAGCGAGAGGTCCAATTTTGGAACAGTGAACGAGTCGCAATAGTCATCACCTAGAGCATGAACCCAAACGCGAAATATGGAATCGTTGGAACGACTGAGTAATCACTAAAATGTCCAGGAGCACTTCTGCGGGACTACAAGTAAGGGTTTGCTTCATATGCATCCATGAAAACTCTTTTCAAACCGCACTACCCCCGTGTTGTTTTCTCACTTTCTGTCAGAACGAGGTCTAGGAGACGTCTGAGAATGTTCTCTTTATTTAGAAAGCAAAAATTTGAGAATAAGCATGTAGAAGCCAAACAGAGAATTTTTGTGTGTTTTGAAACTTTGCAATGAGTAGTATTAAGTAATTGACAATGCAGAGAATTACAACTTGCTAGCAAATGAAGTCTGATTCAGTACAAGAAAGCGAGAAAATGTTACTTACTGAAATAATTTTGGCGAATAATGTTTTTCAGCATCCACAGTGAAGATTGAGGTCAATATCATCAAACGTATTCTTTCTCGACTCTTTTTATTCAGAGATCTATGGATGTCGTCTGCCACAAACAACTCTCCTGCCCAGTTGTCTGACATCCATCAATCAATCAGTCAATTAGCCAATCGACCGGTTAATCAACTCAGCAACCCTTGCCTTTCATCCTTCAAACAGGTTAATAAAAAGTGAAATGCCTGCACCAAGTCGTGCCACCATCCATCATTCCGCCACATCGGACGACTATGGCAGCCACAGTAACCCAATTTTAAAAAATGATTGTAAAGACTATGCAAATCGGATTCGGCAGCCATTGGGAAAAGACAGGACAGTCGCAGGGGACCGCTGAAGCTGCTTCGCTGTGAGTGTGGCAGTCCAGCAGGCGCCGTGCACAGGCAGCCACCATAGTTGAACGGACACTCCTTGTTGGCGCTTTGCCCTGCTTGCGGCCGCCCGTGGTCGAGCTGCTGGAGCCGACCCTGAAAGCTCCACGACCGTGGGTTACTGCTGGAGCAGACCCTGAAAGCTCCACGACCGTGGGTTACTGCTGGAGCAGACCCTGAAAGCTCCACGACCGTGGATTACTGCTGGAGCAGACCCCGAAAGCTCCACGACCGTGGGTTACTGCTGGAGCAGACACTGAAAGCTCCACGACCGTGGGTTACTGCTGGAGCAGACCCTGAAAGCTCCACGACTGTGGGTTACTGCTGGAGCAGACACTGAAAGCTCCACGACCGTGGGTTACTGCTGGAGCAGACCCTGAAAGCTCCACGACCGTGGGTTACTGCTGGAGCAGACACTGAAAGCTCCACGACCGTGGGTTACTGCTGGAGCAGACCCTGAAAGCTCCACGACCGTGGGTTACTGCTGGAGCAGACCCTGAAAGCTCCACGACCGTGGGTTACTACACTGGAGCAGACCCTGAAAGCTCCACGACCGTGGGTTACTGCTGGAGCAGACCCTGAAAGCTCCACGACCGCGGGTTACTGCTGGAGCAGACACTGAAAGCTCCACGACCATGGGTTACTGCTGGAGCAGACTATGAAAGCTCCTCGACCGTGGGTTACTGCTGGAGCAGACACTGAAAGCTCCACGACCGTGGGTTACTGCTGGAGCAGACTATGAAAGCTCCACGACCGTGGGTTACTGCTGGAGCAGACCCTGAAAGCTCCACGACCGTGGGTTACGGCTGGAGAAGGAGGTGTCCAGCGGCAACGGCCGTATGTTGTGCCCAGATCGGATTCGGCAGCCTTTGTCTTTTAAGAAGGTCAGTAAATAGGCTACGCCTAAAACGGTCATTTCAAGACTCAAAGGGACATGGACTCCTAGTAATTGCTTGGGACTCTCATGTGCTACGTCCTAACTGCGTGGATCATAGGGTTGCGTTGTCGAGCAAAGTATAGAACTCCCTGTGCCTCACCCCACTCAGATGTAATATCATTTCCTGTGAGGGCAGCAATGAGCATTTTGCATCGACTTGATAATCGCTGAAATCAGCATGACGCTATTTACAGAGTGCTCCACGACTTGCGGAGAAGGTAGTGGTGCCAATAATGTCTGTGTATCAGTTATCCATACGCGCTTGGTTAAGGATGCCATTCAATAAGTCAGAATCCTACATATGATCTGGTGACCAACAAGTGACACGAAAAGCTGCATGAGAACCAGACACCAATGAAACATGTTAAAAACCCAGTGATTACCATTATCAAGAACTTTTAAATCAAAGCAGATTAAATGGTTGTCTGTAGAGCTGAAGCTTTACCAGAGACGTGTTGTGTGACCAAGTGGTGAAGTTCACACCAAAAGACAAGAGTAGTGACTGCTATGGCTTTACGCATTCGTTCTTTTCTCTTATCTCATTCGATCCCTGCTCTCACGTGTGCTCCACTCGTTGCTGCTGATTTACCTCCACTGAGCCCCTCCTTGCTGTCGAAATGTTCTTGGCCTCATATGGTCTCCTTTGGTGGGTCTAGAACTAAGTTCCATCCTTCTCTCTATTGCCCATTTCACTCCTAGGTGAGTTTCGTCATCAACTGTAATAATATCTTGTCTTAGGATTATCATCAATCATTGATGAGTCGTTATTGGTCACACTCGCCTATCATCAATGAAATATCAACCGAGCAAATCAAGAACAATAAATAAACTATTAAAAGCTATCATAATCATCAGTTATCAAACAGCAGCAGTAAGTCTTCGACCAGATCACTCAGTCATCAGTTAATAATGATCATCATCCATGAGCACTATCAATCTTCAATCATCATCATCGTTTCCTCCTCCTTCTCCTCCTCCTCCTCCTCCTCCTCCTCCTCCTCCTCCTCCTCCTCCTCCTCCTCCCCCTCCCCTTCCCCCTCCCCCTCCCCCTCCTCCTCCTTCGTCGTCGTTTTCTTCTTCCCGTCGGTTGCATTCAGTTCAGTACAGTCTCTTAACCCAAAGATGGGTTGTTGAGGCACCACTGATGACTTTCGGACAATCTCCCTCCATCGATCTCTATCCTCTGTGGCTCGCTGTGAGTCAGCAAAGGTCAAGCCTGTCCACTCTTTGATGTTGTCTTCCCACCTCTTTCTCTGCCTGCCTCTCCTTCTCCCACCTGGTACGGTACCTTGCAGGATGGTCTTGGCCAGCCCACTGCCTCTTGACACGTGACCATACCACTTCAGCTTTCTGCTTTTCACGATTGAGAGCAGGTCTTTGTACTGTCCAATTGCTCTCCTGATCCTGTTGCTGACTTCCTCATTCGTGACATGGTCTTTATATCAGGTAATAAGCTGATGGCCGTCAACTGCTTGTTGGATTTGACGAGGATTTTCCTCACCTTACCGTCATTCGAAAAAGAAAGCATGTTTGCGTTGAGAGTTGCAAATCCAAGCTGACCTAAAGGCGATGACGGGGAATAAAGGGGGTGAGGGTTTGGGGTGGGGTGGGGGTGGGGGTGGGGGGTAAGGTAGGGGGGGGGGGGGCAAAACCCTGCACAAAGAGCACAGTGCAGAGAAAGCACCCGAATTATAAAGAGAGAAGAAGAAAAAAAATGGTGTCCATGGACGGCATAAAATAGCTATTAAATGAAACACACCCACACACGCACACGCACACATACACGCACGCACGCACACACGCACGCATGCATGCACGCACACACACACACACACACACACATTCACACACACAATCAAGTTTGCTGGATTGTTGTCGTCTATCAGTTGATGCTCTCATAAAAGGACATGAATGTTCAATACTTATGAGCATGATGCCTATGTTTTTTCAATACAAGGATGTTTCATCAATCCGTGTTGACGGACGTCATGGGGATCATATCTAATATCTTTCGCCATCATCACTGAAGGACGCAAATCCCACCGGATTAAAAGAACCGTTGAAGTGACAAAGGAAACCACACACACACACACACACACGCACGCACCCACGCACGCGCGCGCGCGCGCACACACACACACACACATATACATACAAAGCCCAACCCGTGCAGTGTTGAGTGCAATGGACGTATAAATAGACCCTTTGGCATTAACAAAAAGGTAAGACTTACACTCATGAGCTTTGCTCGTTCACAAAAGTCCTCTACCAGCGGAGCGACAAGTTTCCAGGTGGGTCCTCTGTCTCCAAAACCTTTCGTGGGTACTAATGCGAGATTTCCTGTTAATCTGGCGTCCCATAATATAGGAAAAACTATTCTTTCTTTCGATACATCCATGCGATCGCTTGTACAATTTCTAAATTCTAAATGTGGTCGTAAGATGGTGACGTTTCTCTTTCCAATGATGCCAAAATGCTTGAAAATAGGAGGAATAATGACACATTTCTGAGTTATCAAGGACTGGTACCCAATGATATGACGATTTGAGAAAAAAGAGTTTTTTTTAATTTAGGCAGGTTTTTTTTCATGCACTATTGTTTTGTCATTGTGATGCCTATTTTGAATTGGGTTTATCTGCTGGACAGCTGAACAGCTACCAATGGGGGGAAATCAGAAGAGATGGGTGAGGAGACTATACTATATATCTGCTGGACAGCTGAACAGCTACCAATGGGGAACAAATCAGAAGAGATGGGTGAGGAGACTATACTATAAATCTGCTGGACAGCTGAACAGCTACCAATGGGGGAAACATCAGAAGAGATGGGTGAGGAGACTATACTATATATCTGCTGGACAGCTGAACCAATGGGGGAAATCAGAAGAGATGGGTGAGGAGACTATACTATAAATCTGCTGGACAGCTGAACAGCTACCAATGGGGAAAACATCAGAAGAGATGGGTTAGAAGACTATACTGTATATCTGCTGGACAGCTGAACAGCTACCAATGGAGGGAAATCAGAAGAGATGGGTGAGGAGACTATACTATATATCTGCTGGACAGCTGAACAGCTACCAATGGGGAACAAATCAGAAGAGATGGGTGAGGAGACTATACTATAAATCTGCTGGACAGCTGAACAGCTACCAATGGGGGAAACATCAGAAGAGATGGGTGAGGAGACTATACTATATATCTGCTGGACAGCTGAACCAATGGGGGAAATCAGAAGAGATGGGTGAGGAGACTATACTATATATCTGCTGGACAGCTGAACAGCTACCAATGGGGAAAACATCAGAAGAGATGGGTGAGGAGAATATACTGTATATCTGCTGGACAGCTGAACAGCTACCAATGGAGGGAAATCAGAAGAGATGGGTGAGGAGAATATACTGTATATCTGCTGGACAGCTGAACAGCTACCAATGGGGAACAAATCAGAAGAGATGGGTTAGGATAATATACTGTATATCTGCTGGACAGCTGAACCAATGGGGAACAAATCAGAAGAGATGGGTTAGGATAATATACTGTATATCTGCTGGACAGCTGAACCAATGGGGAACAAATCAGAAGATATGGGTCAGGAGAATATACTATATAGATGTGCAGCGCGTGGCTTATTTGTTTACAATTTATCATACACGGACAGTCATGATTCTTCGATGAAATGTTCACTTCAGTTTCGATAGAATTTGGTCCAATTTTATGCAGAATAAGCACCCCCCCAAAAGACAAAATTTTTCAAAAACGCGCTATTGTTGTATAAACTAATGTTCAAATCTATCATTTCCTCAAAAATGACATCATAACCACTCTCACTAAATATGGCCGATATATCGAAATAAGGTTAGGTGACTCCCGTCTTATTTTGCAGTTGAGGTTACAAATGCGTGAAGTATGACTGGAGCGAAGCATTTTCATTGAGGGAGCTGAAAAGTAATGGAATTGTTGCAACTCGTCCCCTTCGTTAAGTCCTGTTGATAGGGGGGTCCTCCTAGCTTGCGCCGTATAGTCGCAGTTCGAATCCAGTAGTATTTTTTTGAAAAACCTGTTTATGTGCACCGGTCAATCCACAGCGATACAATAAGTTAAAATCATTACCGTAAATGCACTTCACATTCGGGCTCGATCCCAATGAGGACACAATTGCTGTTGTCCGCGCTTTCACATTCTTCTACTTGCTTTCAAGTGTCTTCTATCACGCGCTCTCACCTAGAACGCTGTGTCTGACGTATACACTTCACTCTCGAGACTGGATCTCGGAGGACTCGATCACTCCTCAAAAAGGAGGACCTATCACACTCACCTACCTTCTCGTGCTCCTGCTTGTCTTCTTGCTCTTGCGCCGCCCTGCTTAAATGCTTTTTAGAAACGTTCCAGAATATTCTTCAACAACGAGAATGCACTCGATTGTCTTGGAAGCAGTGCGAAGCCACGTCACGTGACACTTCAAAGGAGGAATTCACACTGACTACGTCATGCAACCTAGCAACGGCCTTGCTGAGGGCACTGGCATAGGAGCTGGAAGCCACCACGATACTCTAGCACATTCCAGCATTTTCACAACATAATGCATGGATGCTCCAAGAGCAAGCTGACTACCGTGCAGGAATAATCTACCTAGTATTGACTTGAACCAAAGGGCAAGGTTTAGCAAAATGGTCAAACTGAATTTTTTTCTCGCGAATTTGTTTGAATATTGAACTGATGTCAGATTTTCCTGTAGATATTGATTTCTTTTTTTCGATTTTGTCCTCAAGAAGAAAAAGAAACACGATTCTGAATACCCGTATGTCTTTTCTTGCATAATCCAGGTAAAGAACACCTCCTGGGCCCGTATGCACGTCAGAAGCGTCTAGCATGAACTCGTTTAGAGCTTAAACGCGGTTAGCTACACGGGCCCTAACCGCGTATAAGCCCTAACCGGATTAGGTATGCACGACGCGCTAAACGGAGACCTATAGCTAAACGCCAAATAAAAGGTAAGTTATTTATAGATACTGGGAAAACCGGTTACGCTGTGAACTTCCGGTTGTGCTTCCGGTGCTAAGTGTGGAAGATTCTGAAATATTCAAGATGACTGAGAAAGCCAAAAATCAAACTTCACTGCAGATGAAGTTCGGATTCTAGTGGAAGAACTGCAAGTGGAGCACATAACTCTGTTTAGCAGCCACAGCGCCACAGTAACGGAGACAGTGAAGAGGGAGATTTGGGAAAGGATCAGCACAAATAGTCTTGAGGGCAAGCAGCTCTATCAGCCCTGAAAAAGGAAGTGTCGGCTACAAGTTTAGATTGAAATGTGTTGACATATTTTGAAAGAAGACACCTAGTACATTACATTTTGAGATACAATAACTTTGGGTAGAATCTAAATTATGATTTTTTTTTCTTCTGAAATTCGTTTTTCACACAGTTAAAAAGTAAAAAAATTGAAATTGTGTTTTCACTTTTCCCCCCGACTAAAGTAAGTAGGCATGTTCAAATATTACAATAATTCATGTATTGGAGTATGTTAGTGATTTTAGGTTTAGTAAGCAATTAATTAGGAATAAAAAAACTTGCTTTACTCAAGTCATTCGAATTGCCTTCCTTGATGATAGTCATTATACGTAGCAATTTGCACACATCACCACCTAATCCTTCTGCACATCTCTTGGTTGCACAATCTCCACACAAACACAATGCTGTTGAAATCATTCCCAATCTGAATCAATGGAATCAATGTCTCCTTCAAAATACATATCAGTGACAGAATCATTACTGTCAGTGTCACTTGTGTTGTCCATGTCTTCCTCCACCAACGCCGACTGTTTGTTCACACACTCAACACATGCACACAGTTGTGTGCATTGCAGAGAGTTGCGGTGGCAGCTGCTAATAAAATATAGTTTGCTGTATAGATTATCCATTTCTTTATTTGTTTGCCAAATTTCGGGTTAAACTAATGTTAAGATCATGGTTAATTTTGTTTCCAAAAAGATCGTTACTGGCATTCACTTTGGTAAGACGCCATTCTAAGATTATCGCCGAAAATCTGGTTAAAAAAATAAAATACAACATTTGAGCACTCATTATTGCACTAAAACTTATGCGTATTTACCACTTTGTTCATTTTTGTACCTTAAAAACATTTAGTGCTGTCAGTTCATGGACGAAGTGGTCGTGGCGAAATATGGCGATAAAATCGCCATGGAAGTATGGAATGTTACATCATGTCTGCCAGCCCCTGAATGATCCCGCCCTGAACCCGGTACTGTACTTACAAAAAGGCTTGAGATATTACATGCTCCTGGATATTGATCCATCGAGTACCGATCCACAAAAAAGTTTTTACTTTTGACGAAATCGTGCCCAAATAAACTGTAACCAAAATCAACGAAAGTTTTTCCCTCCCCGCAACATAATGTGAAGTCCTTGTTTTTCAGGTTAGTTACTAAGAGTACTAAAAATGTAAGTACGAATAAATGAAATATTCATGATGAGGCCTGCTGTATAAATACAGAGTGGCCACTGGTTCCTCATTCAGCTGCAGTGTTACTTGTTGTAGGTGGCTGTGGCAGGCTTTGCAGATTGTTGTATGTCTGTGGAGGGCTTCGCATGGATTACTTCACCTTGTTTTCCTTCTCTTTCTTCTTCTTTTTCGCCGGACCTTTCATTGTGCAGTCAAATCAGCCTCTGTGAAGTTGGCGGTAACATGCAGGGAGTGTGCGCAAAAGCAAATATCGTCGATCAAAGTTGGAGTGAGATTTTCTTGCCGGAAATGTTCAGCAGAAAAATGTCGAATGCTAGGCCAGATGCTACCAATAGCGAGTAAAAATGTTCACGCAAGGGAAAATGTTCATATATCTTTTTGATGTCAAAACTTCCCGTAAGTGTTGCGTTTACCCGTACAAAGGTTGACTGTATGCCGAGCACGCTTAAAATGTTAATTTTCCAGTACAGAATACGAGAAAAACAGTTTGAAAAATGAAGATATGTAATGCGTTCAGAGGATCATGTTTATTAAACAATATCGCTCAGCAAAATGAAAGGACGGAGACAGCAGTAAACCTCAACTTGGCATCTCGGTTCATTCGTCCCTCCGTCTATGTTTGCCTATCTGCCTGCCTTCCTCTGTGTGTGTGTGTGTGTGTGTGTGTGTGTGTGTGTGTGTGTGTGTGTGTGTGTGTGCGTGTGCGTATGTGTGTGTTTGCGCGTGTGTGTGTGCGCGCGCGCGCGTGTGTGTGTGTGTGCGTGCGTGTGTCTGAGTGTGTGTGTGTGTGTGTGTGTCTGTCTGTCTGTCTGTCTGTCTGTCTCTGTCTCTGTCTCTGTCTCTGTCTCTGTCTCTGTCTCTGTCTCTGCCTCTGTCTCTGCCTCTGTCTCTCTCTCTCTCTCTCTCTCTCTCTCTCTCACACACACACACACACACAAACACACATACACACACACACACACACTAACACTGCATTCACATAACCAACCACCACTTTTGTTGTTGGAGTTAGCGTGAAGGGAATAAAAACTTCAGGAGACGACCGCCTTACCCTCTATACCCTTACATCTATCTGATGCTTTTATCCCTCGACACCTATCTCATCTGGGCATCCTATCGCAGCCGCCGTCTCTGGAGAGGAGGAAGAATCAAGGGGAAGAATCTGGAGCCGTCTCGCTATCTGGGCCTGGCTATCTTGGAGTGACGCACTCGCCTATCTTCCAGACTCATCGGAAAAATTCCGGGCTGCCTTCTCCTTCGAGATGGCAGGAAGAGCGAAATCTGATGGCGACTGGATCGGAGGCAGAAGGGATTGGCGGATATTGGGAGAGATAAGGCTTGCTGTTGCCTGGAGTGATGCTTGAGGAATCGCCCTTGTCAGCCAGGAAAACCCGTTCCCACGAGTCCCTCTGGTGTTGGACTCGATTCTCAATGTTGGAAAAATCTTGTCTCAGACTGAAGCTGAGGTTCTGAAGCTCTCCAGTCTCGGGAGAACATCTCATTGGATGGCTTCTTTTTCCTCTCCTTTCTTCTTTCGTTTGTGTCTGAAGCGTCAATGATCAGGTCATTGAAAAAAATCTTTTCTTTTTCCAGCAGTGGTCACTGAAAAGAGGACGAGTCTCTCAGTGCAGTGCCACCTTTAAATGGAACCTTGAGATTCAAATAAGAGAGCAGACACGAGAAATCTTCCTTACACAGCTCTTATCCGGAATGGTAATCACTCTGTCTGCAGACATTGATTATTCATTTGAGCCTTTCTGATTACACCAAAGTCTCCCGTGGTTTTGTGTGTCCAAAACACAGGGGGAAATCACAGTAAGAGCTGCAGTAAGAGTTGCGCCTATTTGCAAACTAACGTCTATGCTACTTCCGGTTAGTGCTTCAAGATGCTTAAAGTCACTGTCGGCAAATTATGCATCTTATAATTTAAAACACTTTTGAAGAGAAAATTTCAAGAGGAATGGGAAATTGTTTTGACACAAATCTGAACTCATTGAAAGGTGAGTAAACAAGAAATAAACACTGATAATTAGCGATTGCGAGTACTCAGTCGCTGGAGTTATCTCCCTTGCTGAAACCAATAGAAGACAAATACTATTATCTCCGTGGTCCGTCGGTGAGCAGTGACCTTTGCTGTAGCGAACTAATCCCAGAATTCCTACAGTGACCTCACACCCCGTAGCAGAGGTCATCTTCATGTCAAGGTCGCGCCGTAGGTGGAGCATCTCAAGAGGCGCTTTAAGTGCTTTACACTTGAGCGCGTCGCCTCCTGGGGCCTAGCGATGATGCAGTCGAATTTGATTGGCTTATATTTAACATTGAGTCGAATTTGATTGGCTTATATTTAACATTGAGTTAAAGGAAAGTAAATGAAAGGACTTGAGAGTTGAATATGCTACGAACCATGGATATTACAGTCACAGAAATGGCAGAAGTGCCGATTGCTATCAAATTTCGAAGACATTTATTATTCGGTGCTCTCGTCACTATGTTAAATTGGATATAGTTGCAAACGTCAGCACTCATACCCGTGCCGGTTACGAAATCGGAGATAGCAGGCGACAACTCCATTTCGGGATTTCCATTGACCTTCCTTCATGACTGGTGATGGTTATTTCCCTTTTTATTATGAATGATAATCGACTCCAATGCTTTAGTTAAGTCGTCTCTTCAATCAAGAGGGATACAATTGAATATGAAATCATTTTGAGGATTCAGGTATCCAAAGTGGGCTTTAAAAAACCTCTACTTTCACTTATTATGTGCTTTTAAATTAAGTCATAAAGAAAACCAACCAATCAAAACTACTCGAACTGCTGTGGGGGAAATGCTTGATAAGTCTGCTACGCTAGCAAAGGTTACTGCTTGATAAGTCTGCTAACGCTAGCAAAGGTTGCTGCTTGATAAGTCTTCTACGCTAGCAAAGGTCACTGTTTGATAAGTATGCTACGCTAGCATAGGTCACCGTTTGATAAGTCTGCTACGCTAGCATAGGTCACTGCTCAACAACGGAACACATGATATGGCGTTGAAGAATAATTATCAATATCTTGCAAAGTTCAGGATTTTGGGGAATAGAAATGTCCTCTAGCATGTTTCTTTCCACAACAGGGAACAACACAAGAACCTGGCATGCTATCGTGACATTACCGAATCAGGGCCCGTATTCACAACGGCGATTTATCTTTTTAACACTCGATTTATCCCCTAGCCCCGCGTTATCTTGATCAGGGCCCGTATTCACAACGGCGATTTATCTTTTTAGCATTCGATTTATCCCCTAGCCCCGCGTTATCTTGATCGGTTAGATAAGGTACGCTCGTCAGAGGATTCTAGGTTGCGCTTTGCTATATATACTGGTTTCCAGCCAAGGGAGAACGGAACAGGCAGTTGGAATCGTCTGAGTTTAGAGATAAATCGGAGTTAAAATAAATCGCCGATAAATCGCCGTTATGAATACGGGCCCAGCTGAATATGTGAATAAGTCCGGAGACAGCATGTACCATTCAGCGTGGCTGAGACTATAGTCAGAATGAGCAAGTACAAGTATGTTACCGGAAAACGCGATGGGGCGAAAGTTCAGTAAGGGAGGTTACTTACTTTTTCCCCCATTGGTTTGATCTCATTAGAAGAAAGGCAATTAGCGACTGCAAATTGGCGTGTATCTTTTGAGCCTGACAAACTGTATATATTATCAAACTTTCATAGGGAGTGCTCAAGCAAAACTAGGGGTGTGGCTTTCATCTTTAAACTGCAACATGTTATTTATAAGTACTTGATTAAAGAAATGATGAAAACTTGTGAAGGAAGTGCTTCTCAAGGTCGCATGAGATTTACGCACACACACACACATACACATACACACACACATACACACTCACACACACACACATACACACACACATACACACACATACACACACATACACACACATACACACACATACACACACATACACACATACACACACATACACACACACACACGCACGCACGCACACACGCACGCACACACACACACACACACACACTCACACACAATGTGTATGTACGTGTGTATGTGTGTGTGTTTGTTTGTGTGTGTGTTTGTGTTTGTGTGTGTTTGTGCGTGCATGCGTGCGTGTGTGTGGGTGTGGGTGTATGTGTGTGTGCATGTGTGTGTGAGTATGTGTCAATGTGTGCATGTGCACACATACGTGCGTGCGTGCATGCGTGCGTGCATGCGTACGTGTGCGCTTGCGTGCATGCGTGGGTGCGAGTGTGTGTGTGTGTGTGTGCGTGCAAGCACGCTCGCGCGTATATGTGTGTGTGTGCATACATGCGCCAGTATATACTCCCGCGCATATACAGCGTGCGTGTTTGAGAAGGATGCACGTGTGTGCGAGTGCATGGTTGCGTATGCGTGGGCGTGTGCTTGCATGTGTGTGCGTGTGTGTATCTCCTGTGCGTGTGCATGAGTGTCTGCATGTTGTATGTGTGTAGATGTGTGTATATGTACACGTATGTGTGCCTGGATGCAAATGAGTGTATTTGCGTGCATACTTGCAAGTATGCTACCGCCACTTGTTCTGATGCAAACAGATGGCGCTTTCTGTGGTGACCCTGGGCGAAAACAATACCATAGAAAACTGATAACTCAGCACGTTGGGACAAGAAGTGTCGATGTCAGATGTGTGCGACTTTCTCTCTCCTCAGATGGCCATTACTGTAGGAAGTGAGGAATATTTTTTTAAAAGTAATTGTTAAAAATAAAATTGAAGGAATATATCAAAGCTGCACTCTGCACGTCAAAAACAAAACTTATGATTCTTTTCAAGCTGGTCCTTTTGTCATTTTTTCTTACAGTCCATGAACTTTCCGTGTTTATTTTCAAGGAGACAACGTTTCACTCGCGCACAAAGTTAAAAGAATAGTTCAGTTCAGTTCAGTCTCTTAACCCAAAGATGGGTTGTTGAGGCACCACTGATGACTTTCCGAGAATCTTCCTCCATCGATCTATATCCTCTGTGGCTCGCTGTGAGTCAGCAAAGGTCAAGCCTGTCCACTCTTTGATGTTGTCTTCCCACCTCTTTCTCTGCTTGCCTCTCCTTCTCCCACCTGGTACGGTACCTTGCAGGATGGTCTTGGCCAGCCCACTGCCTCTTGACATGTGACCGTACCACTTCAGCTTTCTGCTTTTCACGATTGAGAGCAGGTCTTCGTACTGTCCAATTGCTCTCCTGATCCTGTTGCTGACTTCCTCATTCGTGACATGGTCTTTATATGAGATGTTCAGAATCATGCGGTAGCATCTCATTTCCAGGGCTTGTATCCGTCTCTGTAGTTCAGATGTGAGTGCCCAGGACTCGCATGCATACAAGAATACGGAGATGGCCAGCGTGCGCATGAGCCTGATCTTCGACGCGAGAGTGATATCATTCTAGTAAACTAGAGATCACTACTGACTCGGGTTTACAGAATGGAGTGATATTTCTGTCGCGCCATATTGGCTTCAACTTTGCCAGTGCTGCTGTTGTTTGTGCTATTCTGGACAGTATCTCTGGTTTGGACCCTTCATCAGTCACGATAGATCCCAGGCATTTCAAGCTGTTCACAGCTTCCAGTTTTTGGCCCTTCATTTTGATTTCCATTTTGAAGCCCCGAGGATTGTTCGTCATCACCTTGGTCTTATCGGCGCTGATCTCCATGCCATATGCCTGTGAGGTCTTGAATTGTAACTCTTTGTGAAGTAAACTAAACTGCAAGACATGCGTGCTTCTTTAGAAACACCCTTCTTGTTGCTCTATCTCGTTACCTTTGCGCTGGTCAGAAAATACCCATCACCCACAGCAGTTATCGCACAACAAAATAACTTAATCACTAGGCACGATGCTCAAAGTCTTCTTTTAATCAAACAATTTCTCGCATACAGCCTCACAGCCTTCTTTTACATTGGAACGTAACGAAAGTATCTGGATATCTCTAATGCCGTGGCTTGCTTTGAGTCAAGTATATTATCGTGTCCAGGCCTGCGTGTAATTCAGGTGAGGTGTCTCGTTTATGACTCTGCTACCTGTTGGTCGACTCTTAGCCCCCTTTCTTCTCTCTCACACCACCTCCACATTCCCCATCGGGCCCACAGGAAACTCTCCGGGCAGATAAGAGAACGTCACCGATAAGATACCCGCCTTGTAGAGGGGGAGGGCTCTCACAGTCAACATCCTTCCTCTCTCACCTTGATTCAACCTGTTTCCCCACTCCACCCAGCCCTGCCTTTCCCCTTCTTCCATCTACAATCCTCAGCTCCTCCTCAGATAAGCAGCAGAGGTAGACAAGCCGGCTTGCCGGGATGGAAAACACGCCGGTTGTCTTGCACGATTCGTTGGTGTGGCCACATCGACTCCCACCTTCCCAGCGTACCTTGGGGCCTGTGTACCTGTGTGTCTGCCACGTCTTGATTGAGTCCCTGGCTCTTTGTCTCCGTTGCTATGTTTCTGTCTTTATATAATAATAATATGTTTATTTATAAGGCGCACTTCCTCCACACAGTCAAAAAAGTACATAGTGGAGCTCTAGGCGCATTTGTTTCGCGCATTTCATATGGAGATGCCCAGAGATAGTCTTGCTTGAAACCAAGAGACATCCAGTGTGTATGTCGGTGGGTTTCTCTATCTCTGTGCGCGTATGTTCTAAAAGACTGTTGCCCTGTTTCTGTCCTTTTTAGTTATTGGGTCGAACGGCAAATTTAATCATGGCGATCAGAGAAATAGAGCCAGCGTGTCAGTGTGCGCGCAAGTAACATGATCACGCGAATTTATTTCGGAAATGATACCGCTGTTTTTACAATGTTAATCAGATTTACCAACAAACTTGAAAGAAAAAAGTGTGGAAATGTCTAAGACAACACATTTTGTGAAACTTGTTTTGTTTGCCTAGAAACTCGACCCTTGATCAAGTGGTCAAGTGATATATGGGCCTCCTGGCTCTTCTTGGGCAAATACCAACATTTTCCTTCGTGACAAAGGTCTTTGTTCTGAGTAGACATCCAGGTAACAGTCTTTGTAAGATAGAGACAATCTCCCTCTGAACACCCAAGTGGCTGTCTCTCTTTCTACTGATTATATTCTGCTTTTCTGCTTTTTTTCTTCACTCATGTCTTTCTCTCCACGTCATCTTCACGACCTGTGACGCATATCACTCCATTGGCACGGCAGTACTTTCACGGTAAAGACGCATGCTATACCTATATAGGATACCCATTTATCATCGAACTTACCTGAAATTCTTCGATTCAGTCTTTTTTAGATATGCTAACTACTTTTCCTCCATTTTCCTCTCTCTCTCTCTCTCTCTCTCTCTCTCTCTCTCTCTCTCTCTCTCTCTCTCTCTCTCTCTCTCTCTCTCTCTCTTTCTCTCTCGCTCTCTCTCTTTCTCTCTCTCTCTCTCTCTCTCTCTCTCTCTCTCTCTCTTTCTGACCCTACCATGTCCTCTCTCCCTATCATTCCCTACACACCAAGGACAACAAAGTAAACCTGCGCTTTGGTTTGCTCAGGTCCTCTACGGGATAGATAAGCGAGGCCATGGGATAAGATACCAGGTTGAGATGGAGCATACGTCGAATCCTTTAACCTATTATGGTAACCGCACTTTTTTTTTTCTCTCTCTCTCTCTTTCTCTCTCTCTCTCTCTCTCTCTCTCTCTCTCTCTCTCTCTCTCTCTCTCTCTCTCTCTCTCTCTCTCTCTCTCTCTCTCTTTCTCTCTCTCTCTCTCTCTACTTTGGTTTTCCTTTTTCCGCCTGTCCTCCATTTGCATTAATCGCGTGCAAAACGCTGCAAAACACGGTGTTTCGTTTGGCAAAGTCGTCCCTGCTGCAGACAAGTGCATTCGCTGGATAAGATAGCAGTTTAAGGTGATGTACAGCCTGAGTCCTCTCACCTTTCGGATGGCTCTTCTTTTCGTGCATGTCCTTCCCATAATACATCGCACAGTCTTCGGTATGGTTTGGCCTTTCCCACTTAGAAAAGAGCTGCCAAATTAGAAAGTCCCGAGTTAAGACTAAGAACAGTGAACCTAGTTACCGGGGGACTGCAGCACATTGCCGCTCTCTCCACCGCTCTCTCCATTGCTCTCTCCATCGCTATCGCTCTCTCCATCGCTCTCTCCATCGCTCTCTCCATCGCTCTCTCCACCGCTCTCTCCATCGCTCTCTCCACCGCTCTCTCCATCGCTCTCTCCATCGCTCTCTCCATCGCTCTCTCCATCTCTCTCTTATCGCGGGATCATCTTCCTTTCCGGTTGGGTGTTGGCTACGAATACAAAGATATACCTGGCCACAGAACAACATTCCCAATGAAGATGTAACACGCCTTGATAAATCCGTGTCACACACACACACACACACACACACACACACACACACACACACACACACACACACACACATACACACACACACACACACACACACACACACATTCAGGGTTTTTTTTTCTCCCCTCCTCATTCTCTCTTCTATTTCTCTCCTGTCCTGCCATTTTTCATAGAGCACAGAGGACTGCTAAAACTACATCTTGTTTTTACCACTGTCACATCAGCCCGAGAAGATAATGCCAATTCAAGAAGACGCAAACCCAGAATATTCTATATGTATTGAATATAATCACATCTATCCGCTATTGTCTTCTCTCTCCTTCCCACTTCCCTCTCTCCCTCTCTTCCTCTGTCTTGTCCCACCAGATTTTTAAAAGTTTTTTTTTTTGCAGGGACAACCACACAAACTTTCCTGTCTGTTTGCCGTTAGCTCAACACAAGCTGATCTACCTGGTTGCAGGAGAGAGTACTCATTCACGAAGATGCGTACCTCGAAAATTATATTACTTACCGACAACCACATCTATCCACTCTCCTAATTTCTCCCTCTCTCTCTCTCTCTCTCTCTCTCTCTCTCTCTCTCTCTCTCTCTCTCTGTCGCTCTTTCGCTCTCTTTCGCTCCCTTTCGCTCTCTTATCCCACCATTCTTTGGAACGCAAGGACAACAGCACAAACCTTCCCCTTTGGTTTGGCCCGAACCTCCCCTGGGTAGATAAGCGCGGGCAGAGGATAAGATACCTGCTTAAGATGGAAGGGGACGAGGTGCAAGGAAGAGATTAGCGTGACTGCGTTGATAGCGACTCCCTCCAATCTGGGAACAGGCTTATCTCCCCTGGCCAGCGCTGAATCACGTGGTACCTCAGTCACGTGGCGTGGAGGGATATTGTGCGGTGTACTGCTCGGATAAGAGCGATAGATTTATGATAAAGTGGCCGTGATAAGCACGCCCAGGACTGACTAACCCTCCGTGCAAACAGAGAGGGAGAGGGAAGGAGCAGCAAAAGAAAGAGAAGAAGCTCAAGGGTCCCGACCTTCACACGACCTTCAGGGATCTTGGTCCTGGAGAGAATGTCGTCAGCCTAATACTCTCATGGTGCCGATCTGATGTGTAAGAAGGGAGCACTAATGGGAGAGTTGTACAGTGATCAGGGGGTAAAGTGTAAGCGGTTTGAGACCCAGACAAAGGGTGTAAGTCGCTATAAAAAACCACACCTTCACCTTTACCTTTAGATGCTATGATCTTTCGCATAGGCGCGATGTGAGGACTGGTAATTTGAATGCCTGATCATGAATGATGGAGTTTTACGGCCTATCAGTCGTGTAGGCTATGGAAGGTCAATGATAATGAATATCCCTATTACAGTTTGGAATGAGAGCTAATAAAGTCACAAGTGACCTAGTCATTTGCTCTCTACGATTCGTGTAGGAAGATACGTTGGGTCCAGTCTTACCCCCCAACACACAGAAAGAACGATAATTAGAGAAAAGATGAGCGGGCTATCTAAGACCCATTCCACATCGACTCAAAGTTTGAATAAATAGTTGAGGCAGTCTGCACCTTTCTCCATGCTCACGGGGAGATTCAACCATACGCCCACTCTTTTCGCCAAGCCACGAGACCGAGGAGGAGTGAGACTCTTGGCCTTCGTACTTGTTCACCTTCCCATCTGCGGCATGTTTCCCAGCACTATGGACATGCAATCCAAAGCAATCCAAAACGCATTTCTGGTCTTTTTGAAAGCGATCCTATAATCACACGCAACATCCACTTCTTGCAATAAATCCCTTTCCAAAACTAAACACTGTCTGCTTTTTTGTCCCGATTTTGTTGCCGACTCCCGTATGATTACAACGATCACTTTAATTTGACACCAGAAATGCTCATTAGATTGCTTTGGATTGTATGTCTCTAGTCTGGGAAACTCGCCTGAGAGTGCTTCCTCCGTCAGTCAGAGTAGAGAAGAATCTGTAGGGTAACGCGCCCAAAAACATCTTCTCACGGCATATATCTGCAATACGACTGTAACAGGTGAAGGTCTGAGCTTTATACAGCGACATCATCCATTCCTGGGTCTAAAACAGCTTGACGCTTTACCCCCTGATCAGGGGGCCGATAGATCAATCCTTTACTGGCACCTAACGTCAAACAAACATAACAACGGTCACAGGACGCACTCAGTCGGGTAGCTGCACCATCTTAACCTCCTGGGTAGTATTCCGACCTGACGCTGTCTCACACCCGCATGCAAGGGTTCATCGCTCTGCGATGTCCCATCACTATCCTCAGAGGTACACACCCGGTTTTACTTCATGGTGGAAACTGTTTTCATCCGGTGATCAAGTTCTTTTGCTTTAAAGTCTCATCGCGTCTTCTTATTTTGTCTGTTGTCTGGTGGCATTAACAAAATGCTGAAAATGTCATTTATCGTTCTGTTTATTAAACGTCCAGTTAGTACATGCACAGAACTTATCCTCAAACTGAAAACGAAATGTATATAAAAAATCCAGTCATCTAGTTTGCGATGCTTTTCCAACCTCAATTGTTCGAGTGAATCATAGTAGAGCTGTGCTCCCCTGGGAAGGCTCAGTTTCTTCGCCAGACCCTTGTGTCCGTAAATGGTTAAGAAATAAAGAGCAACTGCAGGAGGCGCATTGGTCGAAATGATCATGGAGAACAATGTTTATCGAAGGAAAACGAGGAAAGAAATACCATTTTTGTCACTGGTTAGAGTACCCCATAGTTACCACTAAATGCACCTCTCACCAGATGGAACCCGAGATCGTAGTGGTCTCGGAGCCTGATCTGGTGGCTAGACCACGGGGGGCCTCAAGCAGTACATCGTGCCACCAAAGACTATTCTTACAAAGACCGGTCATGACGAGCTTTTGCTATACAAACTTACCAGACGCTCGGAAACGCAGCACAC
This sequence comes from Theodoxus fluviatilis, assembly GCA_034096865.1. Taxonomy (NCBI): domain Eukaryota; kingdom Metazoa; phylum Mollusca; class Gastropoda; order Cycloneritida; family Neritidae; genus Theodoxus; species Theodoxus fluviatilis. Next base: position 48,865 of record JAWQFJ010025148.1, read on the forward strand.
CAAGCGTCAAGTTACACGGGTGAATCAAGGGAAGTAATCACACCGCTTAGCGACATGTAAAATTGCTTGTTTATCGACGCGTTTCTGATGCGTTCCGATCATGTTTGTGAATAAATTTACGGTGTAATGTGTAATAAAATGATTTGCTGCAATAATGGGGGTGTTTTGGCTTTGTTATTTGTAGCAGGCGTTGTGAAATCGAACTCGCACATAGGCCTAGATGTACATGGTGTTGATGACTGGGAACGATCTAATTTTCATTATTATCGAAGAATGCAAGCTTGTTTATCAACGTATTCACCCCTGTGGAATATCTTTAGGAAATGCAAAGCAATACATACCTGTCAAGAAGGTGATTTGCGGCCAGAAAGTCATTCGATGAAGTGAATTCAGTTTGAACAGGAGCGCGTTCAGTCTTAATCGGTGTAGAAGCGATCAAGCAAGACGGCGAAGAAAGCTGCCTGCTGATTGGAGGATTCTATTCAGGGAACCAATCAGAGGACTGCTTTCTACACCGATTAGGACTGAACGCGCTCCTGTTCAAACAGAATTCACTTCATCGAATGACTTTCTGGCCGCAAATCACCTTCTTGACAGGTATGTATTGCTTTGCATTTCCTAAAGATATTCCACAGGGGTGTATACGTTGATAAACAAGCTTGCATTCTTCGATAATAATGAAAATTAGATCGTTCCGACGCCTGCCGCCTACATTCCACATCGAACTTACTGCGTTTCATTTTGAACGTAAAGTGTCACACTAGCAAAGTACTACGTCACAATATCCAAGTCACGTGCCATGCTCCTCTCATTCGGCGTCCAAAGCAAGCTCGCAAAACAGCTTCAAACACAAAGTAGTATTTTTCTCCATACACACGAAGAGTTTATTACAAAGAAGACTTGCTGTCTAAACACAAATTCATTGCTGATTCGTTTCTGAAAAAAACAACACTTTGCACTGTTCTTGTAAACAATCTGCCTTGTCGACATTCCTCTTAGTGGGTTGCAGTCGGACCCATGCAATCGCCGTGTTCCACGCGATTCAATGGTGGTATGGGTCGAAACTCCAGGAACTGAAGACATCTTCATAACGGGAACTTTTCATCACTCGTCTTTGCTTTGCACAGACCAGGAATGCTACAGAGATGCCAAAAGGTGGGAAACGCCAAGTGATAGTTATATTTTGTTTGAATTCCTGGATTCTTTCATCAGAAGGCTGTGAAAATTGTCGATGCATTTCCTCAGCATTCTGACAGATATGCCCTCTACGTTTGGAACTCTCGATGCACTTCCTCAGCATTCTGACAGATATGCCCTCTACGTTTGGAACTCTCGGCATGGCAGGTCTGACAGCAAGCAGCAGCTCCAAAAATAAACGAAAAGAACACTGTTATCTTATCCAGCTCGTCAGTGGATGACGGTATCATGTCGCATGGTTCTTTTTATTGTAGATACTTTGCGTATTTCTTCGTGGCTGCTGTGGAGTAAGGCAGTTTAAAGGTGCATGATTATTCTCTCCCCTTACCTCCCCACTCCGTCGAAGATGTAATTTTTTTCATATTTTGAACTCTTTAATGCGCTCATTGATGTTGGCAAGTCCGATTTAAATTAGTGCCACCTGAGTTCCGTGTGATGGTTGTCGCTCTCTGCATCTGAAAAACGCATTCCTGAACAGTTCTAGAGCTTTTGTTCTGAGTTCATTGGGATTAAAACAGTACAACCCATCCAGAAATGTGCGATACTGGATGATAATGGCAAGTATCCTGCACGCTGTGATATTCTTCAGAACTAAAGACGATGCATGACGCTGGTTTGCGTCTATTTTCACAATATTTCATTTTCTTACAAAACAGCATTATTGTCGTGAATTAAGGATGCACAGAAAGAGTCGAAATGCACGCGCGCGCGCACACACACACACGCACGCACGCACGCTCGCACGCATGCACACACACACACACACACACACACACAGAGTATGTTACTGCACGATCCTGCAAGGGTTTCATGAAGAAATAAATTTCATTTCATGCACATATTTAGCTACAGTTTCTTCATAATTACATTCTCTATGCTATAAACTATGCTATTTCTGGCGTTTCTTACACACAATTAATCCTCGTGAGCCTTTAACGGAAATAGAGAGATACGTTCTTGGTCCGCTTCTCATCAAAATTCTCTCTAGCGACACAGCAGACTCTTTGCGCGTTTCCAATATACACTACATTCCTATCTAAAGACTGTTATGCAGGAAGGGCTGTTAAAACCTGCTTTAATTGAGTAACGCTCACACTTTCTTCGCCGTAGTAGCAATCTCATCTGACCAATCAGGACGTAGTAGCAATCTTATCTGACCAATCAGGACGTAGTAGCAATCTTATCTGACCAATCAGGACGTAGTAGCAATCTTATCTGACCAATCAGGACGTAGTAGCAATCTTATCTGACCAATCAGGACGTAGTAGCAATCTTATCTGACCAATCAGGATGCAGCTTTGGTCTTGTTCTGCGTTCTGATTGGTTAGCAAAGATTGCTGATTGGCGAAACAACCGAAAGCGGTGCTCAATTAAAACAAGCATTTAGTCTTCTGAACTTGAACTAATAAAAGACACGTTAAAATGAACAACAATCGGCACCATATTGACTGAAGGCTATGTTTACGAAAAATAACTTTCACCAGAGTTTTGTAATTCCGAGTTTGATCAAGGAGGTCAAGATGCTTTCTTTTCATATTGCAACTTTCCACCCATTTTTGTGTGCTCCCCATCACTTTCCACCCATTGATGTGTGCTCCCCATCACTTTCCACCCATTGATGGGTGCTCCCCATCACTTTCCACCCATTGATGTGTGCTCCCCATCACTTTCCACCCATTGATGGGTGCTCCCCATCACTTTCCACCCATTGATGTGTGCTCCCCATCACTTTCCACCCATTGATGTGTATTCCCCATCACTTTTCACCCATTGATGTGTGCTCCCCATCACTTTCCATCCATTGATGTGTGCTCCGCATCACTTTCCACTCATTGATGTGTGCTCCCCATCACTTTCCACCCATTGATGTGTGCTCCCCATCACTTTCCATCCATTGATGTGTATTCCCCATCACTTTCCACCCATTGATGTGTGCTCCCCATCACTTTCCACCCGTTGATGTGTGCTCCCCATCACTTTCCACCCATTGATGTGTGCTCCCCATCACTTTCCACCCGTTGATGTGTGCTCCCCATCACTTTCCACCCATTGATGTGTGCTCCTCATCACTTTCCACCCGTTGATGTGTGCTCCCCATCACTTTCCATCCATTGATGTGTGCTCCCCATCACTTTCCACCCATTGATGTGTGCTCCCCATCACTTTCCATCCATTGATGTGTATTCCCCATCACTTTCCACCCATTGATGTGTGCTCCCCATCACTTTCCACCCGTTGATGTGTGCTCCCCATCACTTTCCACCCGTTGATGTGTGCTCCCCATCACTTTCCACCCATTGATGGGTGCTCCCCATCACCTTCCACCCATTGATGGGTGCTCCCCATCACTTTCCATCCATTGATGTGTGCTCCCCATCACTTTCCACCCATTGATGTGTGCTCCCCATCACTTTCCACTCATTGATGTGTGCTCCCCATCACTTTCCACCCATTGATGTGTGCTCCCCATCACTTTCCACCCATTGATGTGTGCTCCCCATCACTTTCCACCCATTGATGTGTGCTCCCCATCACTTTCCACCCATTGATGTGTGCTCCCCATCACTTTCCATCCATTAATGTGTGCTCCCCATCACTTTCCACCCGTTGATGTGTGCTCCCCATCACTTTCCACCCATTGATGTGTGCTCCCCATCACATTCCACCCATTGATGGGTGCTCCCCATCACATTCCACCCATTGATGTGTATTCCCCATCACTTTCCACCCATTGATGTGTGCTCCCCATCACTTTCCATCCATTAATGTGTGCTCCCCATCACTTTCCATCCATTGATGTGTGCTCCCCATCACTTTCCACCCATTGATGTGTGCTCCCCATCACTTTCCATCCATTGATGTGTGCTCCCCATCACTTTCCACCCGTTGATGTGTGCTCCCCATCACTTTCCACCCATTGATGTGTGCTCCCCATCACTTTCCATCCATTGATGTGTATTCCCCATCACTTTCCACCCATTGATGTGTGCTCCCCATCACTTTCCATCCATTGATGTGTATTCCCCATCACTTTCCACCCATTGATGTGTGCTCCCCATCACTTTCCACCCATTGATGTGTATTCCCCATCACTTTCCACCCATTGATGTGTATTCCCCATCACTTTCCACCCATTGATGTGTGCTCCCCATCACTTTCCACCCATTGATGTGTGCTCCCCATCACTTTCCATCCATTAATGTGTGCTCCCCATCACTTTCCACCCGTTGATGTGTGCTCCCCATCACTTTCCACCCATTGATGTGTGCTCCCCATCACATTCCACCCATTGATGTGTGCTCCCCATCACTTTCCATCCATTAATGTGTGCTCCCCATCACTTTCCACCCATTGATGGGTGCTCAAACTGAACACTCTTACCTGTGGTCATCCGGCTTCTCTTTTTATCACTGCAATAGTATCTCAACTCCCATGAGAGCATGCAACCAGACTGTTGGATGAAAGCGCCAAAGTAAGTGTTCGCGAGTTTCCAACCTAACCCTAACAGATATCCAGCTTACTCCTGTCTGAGGAAACGCAATGTGACTAAAGCACCGTGGTCAAGAATAGAACCCCAGGGTCCGCGCTGCACCCATTGGCCGCAAGCGACTGCAGGTCAAACGCGCCAACCATTCGGCCACAGAGCCCCACTGTCCAATATCCCAACTGTCCAATATCCCAACTGTCCAATATCCCAACTGTCCAATGCTACATCTGTCCAACAGTCCATGTGCCGAACACCCCACCTGTCTAATGCCCACCTGTCCAATGCCCACCTGTCCAATATCCCAACTGTCCAATATCCCAACTGTCCAATATCCCAACTGTCCAATGCTACATCTGTCCAACAGTCCATGTGCCGAACACCCCAACTGTCTAATGCCCACCTGTCCAATGCCCACCTGTCCAATACCTACCTGTCCTATACCCACCTGTCCTATACCCACCTGTCCTATACCATACCTGAGAGAACTCAACCGTCCAATACCCATCTGTCCAATACCCACTTGTCCAATACTCCTTCTGTCCAATACCACACATGTCCACCTGTCCAATACCCACCTATCCAGTACCCATCTGTCCAATATTCCATCTGTCCAGTACCCATCTGTCCCATACCCACTTGCCCAATACTCCTTCTGTCCAATACCACACATGTCCAATACCCACCTGTCCAATACCCACCTATCCAGTACCCATCTGTCCAATATTCCACCTGGCCAATACCCACCTGTCCAATACCCGCTGCTGATGTTACAGTGCTGAAACTCTGAAATGACCGATGTTACTTATGACCAGTCTCATGGTGCTCATTCACAAATTTGAATCATGTTCAATCGCACTGGTTCAGGAAGCTTCAGAACAGCAAATGGTAAGATGGGTTCCTCGGACATGGAAGCTCGTGCTAGAGCCGTTACATTGAACGTTCACACTATACTCTACAGAGTGCAGCAGAGTCGAGCTGGCCATCGTGCTCACACGCCAGATCTACGTCTGCTTCAGATGGTCTTCTGCATTGAAGTGACGTATGGCAGACCTTCCCTAGAGTGGCAAAAATAAAAAGAGAAAAAAAGAAGAAAAAAAAGGTTAATGACTTTCCCTCAAGGGTACCTTTAAAAGAGTTCATCACAGGAGTACCTTGAAATAAACAGTTACATCGAGCGCAGAGATGGTACCCGTTGAACTACACAGCTAACACGAGACGCAGAGTGTACCCTTGAAAAAACCCAGTTACACGAGGCAAGAGGTTGTACCCTTTAAACGACACAGCTACAGAGATGAAATACAAGCGAATGCATGATAACCCAACTGAGCAAAGAAATTAATGCAAGATTTCAAAATTTCCATAGCCCACACAGTACATGATGTGAATGATGGCGTGTAATTCATATTACAGCTTTTGTTCACAGACTATGAGACTTCCTTT
>JAWQFJ010025149.1:7500-14529 GCA_034096865.1 Theodoxus fluviatilis
CTCCATGAAGCACTGACGCAATAACTCCATGAAGCACTGCCGCAGTAACTCCATGAAGCACTGCCGCAGTAACTCCATGAATACTGCCGCAGTAACTCCATGAAGCACTGCCGCAGTAACTCCATGAAGCACTGCCGCAGTAACTCCATGAAGCACTGCCGCAGTAACTCCATGAAGCACTGACGCAATAACTCCATGAAGCACTGCCGCAGTAACTCCATGAATAGTGACGCAGTCACTCCATGAAGCACTGCCGCAGTAACTCCATGAAGCACTGCCGCAGTAACTCCATGAAGCACTGCCGCAGTAACTCCATGAAGCACTGCCGCAGTAACTCCATGAAGCACTGACGCAATGACTCCATGAAGCACTGCCGCAGTAATTCCATGAAGCACTGCCGCAGTAACTCCATGAAGCACTGCCGCAGTAACTCCATTAATAGTGACGCAGTAACTCCACGAAGCACTGCTGCGGTAACTCCATGAAGCACTGCCGCAGTAACTCCATGAAGCACTGCCGCAGTAACTCCATGAAGCACTGCCGCAGTAACTCCATGAAGCACTGCCGCAGTAACTCCATGAAGCACTGCCGCAGTAACTCAATGAATAGTGACGCAGTAACTCCATGAAGCACTGACGCAGTGACTCCATGAAGCACTGCCGCAGTAACTCCATGAAGCACTGACACAGTAACTCCATGAAGCACTGACGCAGTGACTCCATGAAGCACTGCCGCAGTAACTCCATGAAGCACTGACGCAGTAACTCCATGAAGCACTGACGCAGTAACTCCATGAATACTGCTGCAGTAACTCCACGAAGCACTGCCGCAGTAACTCCATGAATACTGCTGCAGTAACTCCACGAAGCACTGTCGCAGTAACTCCATGAAGCACTGCCGCAGTAACTCCATGAAGCACTGCCGCAGTAACTCCATGAAACACTGCCGCAGTAACTCCATGAAGCACTGACGCAGTAACTTCATGAAGCACTGACGCAGTAACTCCATGAAGCACTGACGCAGTAACTCCATGAAGCACTGCCGCAGTAACTCCATGAAGCACTGACGCAGTAACTCCATGAATACTGACACAGTGACTCCATGAAGCACTGACACAGTGACTCCATGAAGCACTGCCGAAGTAATACTGCCGCAGTAACTCAATGAAGCACTGACGCAGTAACTCCATGAATACTGCCGCAGTAACTCCATGAATACTGCTGCAGTAACTCCATGAAGCACTGACGCAGTAACTTCATTAAGCAGTGCTGCAGTAACTCCATGAAGCACTGCCGCAGTAACTCCATGAAGCACTGCCGCAGTAACTCCATGAATACTGCCGCAGTAACTCCATGAAGCACTGACGCAGTAACTTCATTAAGCAGTGCTGCAGTAACTCCATGAAGCACTGCCGCAGTAACTCCATGAAGCACTGCCGCAGTAACTTCATTAAGCAGTGCTGCAGTAACTCCATGAAGCACTGCCGCAGTAACTCCATGAAGCACTGCCGCAGTAACTCCATGAATACTGCCGCAGTAACTCCATGAAGCACTGACGCAGTAACTCCATGAAGCACTGCCGCAGTAACTCCATGAATACTGCCGCAGTAACTCCATGAAGCACTGACGCAATGACTCCATGAAGCACTGACGCAGTTGCTCCATGAAGCACTGCCGCAGTAACTCCATGAATACTGCCGCAGTAACTCCATGAAGCACTGACGCAATGACTCCATGAAGCACTGCCGCAGTAACTCCATGAAGCACTGACGCAGAAACTCCATGAAGCACTGCCGCAGTAACTCCATTAAGCACTGACGCAGTAACTCCATGAATACTGCCGCAGTAACTCCATGAAGCACTGACGCAATGACTCCATGAATACTGCCGCAGTAACTCCATGAATACTGCCGCAGTAACTCCATGAATACTGCCGCAGTAACTCCATGAAGCACTGACGCAGTAACTCCATGAATACTGCCGCAGTAACTCCATGAAGCACTGACGCAGTAACTTCATTAAGCAGTGCTGCAGTAACTCCATGAAGCACTGCCGCAGTAACTCCATGAATACTGCCGCAGTAACTCCATGAAGCACTGACGCAATGACTCCATGAAGCACTGACGCAGTTGCTCCATGAAGCACTGCCGCAGTAACTCCATGAATACTGCCGCAGTAACTCCATGAAGCACTGACGCAATGACTCCATGAAGCACTGCCGCAGTAACTCCATGAAGCACTGACGCAGAAACTCCATGAAGCACTGCCGCAGTAACTCCATGAAGCACTGACGCAGAAACTCCATGAAGCACTGCCGCAGTAACTCCATGAAGCACTGACGCAGAAACTCCATGAAGCACTGCCGCAGTAACTCCATGAAGCACTGACGCAGTAACTCCATGAATACTGCCGCAGTAACTCCATGAAGCACTGACGCAATGACTCCATGAAGCACTGACGCAGTAACTCCATGAAGCACTGACGCAGTAACTCCATGAATACTGCCGCAGTAACTCCATGAAGCACTGACGCAATGACTCCATGAAGCACTGACGCAGTAACTCCATGAAGCACTGACGCAGTAACTCCATGAATACTGCCGCAGTAACTCCATGAGGCACTGACGCAATGACTCCATGAAGCACTGACACTGTAGCTCCAAGAAGAACAGACGCAGTAACTCCACGAATCTCTGATGCACTAGCTCCATGAAGCACTGACGCAGTTACTCCATGAAGCACTGACGCGATGACTCCATATATGATATTGACGGATGCAGCGACTTGACAAAGAACTGACAATAACTACACATACACTGACGCAGTGGCGCAATCTTGCATTAAAGCAGTAACGCTGAAAGACACAGACGCAGTAACGCTGCAAGATACTGTCGCAGTAACGCTGCAAGATATTGTCGCAGTAACGCTGCTAGACACTGACGCAGTAACTCTGCAAGACACTACGTCAGTAATGCTGCAAGACACTGACGCAGAAACGCTGCGACACAAAGACGCATCAGGCAGTGAACTCTGCAGCAGTCACATTACGATGCCTCGCTGTATTGGCAGAGATTAAAAGCGACTTCTTGTGAGGTACTCCTCCAGCTGCAGTGATTCTCTCCTCCGTGCTTGGACGAAGTGCGCTACGCGCTCTCCTCTACAAACCCCCCTGTGGATTCGGGGTAAGAATTGACCCACGGCGTCTCCCTACGCGATTCGTAAGAGGCGAATAAATAGGGACACTGTGACTTGATTCGCGTTTACTCTAAACTGTTCGTAATTTTCGTGCTAAATGGCCTTACATATCCTACAAAGGTTGATAGGCGGTAGAACACCATCCATCCATTCATCCTCCTCTATGATGGGCGCACCAGGGGAAATTACTCTGACATGTGATCAGTCTCACATCCCGTCAAGCACCTCCATTACAGCACGTGGCCCCTTGTCTCTCCGGTTCTTTTCATAACTACAGTCCTTCAGAACACGGAATCGCCATTACGGCACCCTCGAAACTCTGAACCACTGTGTCGACTAGTGCCACCACCACGCGCACTCCCAAAAACACCCAACCACCAGCTCCACCTCCACCAGCCCGCCACTCCTTCTTGCTTATCTGTGCCCAGGTCACTCCAGAGACGGATTATAGAAAGAAAAAAAGCAAAGGCAGGCGTCAAATGATCAAGGAAATATCAACCTTTTGAAAAATAATTTTTAGAATTAAGACGCAAACACTAGTACCACACAGGCTGCAACACCACCCCAGGTGCGTAAGAAGAACTGCGAGAGAAAGTAAAGGCGAATGCAGACGAGTTTCTAACTGTAGACAGCAATCATTAATCGACCCGATTCCAAGTCTGCTCCAGTCCCCCAGTGACGTCCTCTGAATCCGTCTACCATACCGAAAGTTTGCTAAATCCCACCGCCAACAGACTTTGGCATTGCTATTTAAAGTTATTGATATATTCATAATCAACCGTTGGAGTTCACTGGCCGAAGTATGTAGCTAAGTCGATTTAAAACAGAACACAAAACCTTCTGTATGTTTTGGTTGTCACTTCGACACAGTACGTAATTTTGGGAGCAAAAAGTATAATTTGCCTTTGAGGTATGTATCAGAGCTTGGGTGGTAGACGCCGATAGCCTAGTATCCAGGGGTTCCTGGTGGTGGTGGTGGTGGTGGTGGTGGTGGTGGTGCAGGTGGTGGTGGTGGTGGTGGTGGTGATGGAGGACAAATATGTTGTAACTTGTTTCATTCTAGACATCAACTCGCCACGTGATGGCTACCACTGGAAAAGAGGGAAATTAGAGCCTATACCTGCAGATTCGTTTCTAAACATTAGTTTAACCATGCGCCTATTTGAGGGCCAGTCGCCTTGGGTCACCACCAGGGTGGGCGAGATAGATAATGATGAATACAATTTTATGGCTACCAGCCTTTGTAAAATCCCCTAAGATGATGTCTATAAAAATGACAACAATAAAGATAATCATTATCATGATAAATTCTCGACAAATAAGCTCTGACAAGAAAGACTCAAATTTGAATATTTTAGTAGTGAAAGTATACCTTAAAACGTATAATAAAGACCTATAAACTGTAGTAATCTTATCACAAACAAAGAATGTTTGGACTGGAACGAGGAACTTTGGTACTTGCTTATGGAAAGAGAAATGGGAGGCGCTTTCTGAGAAAGGTCAACGTTTGCCAAACTCTAAGCAGCGGAAGCGAATGCCTGGCCTGTCTTGGAAGAACTCAAACCTTCAACGTCTACTCGGAACCACACAAGAGGAGACGCATTTTTCATAATTAGGGGCGAAGTGTAGCTTTCAGCGCGGAGCGGGACCGAAGACCGCGATGGATGAGGTTTCGGAGATACTAAAAATAAATGGATGAACAAATATGCACAGACGGATCGTTGAACAGATGGATGGACGCGCCACGGCTGAATAGCTAAGAGATGAACGAATAATGACATTCACAATGCGAATGAAAGAAGTGTGATCAAAAAGCGGATTAGAGTGATAGATGGGCATACATAAAAAGATCAAACGAAAAGGTTAATGGGACCAACGAACATACATGTGATTAGATGGCTTGTTGGTTGTACATACTGACTAAAAATTCCTTGGTCAATCCAAAGATACATCTATTGTCGACAACTACGTTTGGAGATTTGAAGACTGTAATTAGATAACTATAAATATCCCTGTAAAATTCATCACTAACACTTCGTCCTTCCATCCGACCGCTGACAGAGGGCACCAGGCGGCCTGACAACCACGTTGGGATGGAGACTGCAGATCAAGAGAGACAGTGGAGGGAGCGGCACAGCATCCTTTGCATCCCCATTCCTAATCTACGCGGATTGTCCTTCCATCGACTTGGCTCTCTCCGACTCTGCGTGGACAGCTGATTGCCACTGTCAGGTTCGCACTGTCCCTTTGTCCAAGCCTGGGTCGTGGCAGCCAGGCCCGTTTTGTATACGGCGAGCTTAATGACAAAGATTCAGAAGCGAGATGATCGATATTCGTTTGAGAGACACGTAGCAACGCTGTTCCAAGCCTATAAAGTCCGGAGTGCGGCTGACCCCGAGCGAATGCGGCAGCAGAAGTTGTTTAACGATGGATTCCATGAAGCGATAAAGAACACGAGGACATGAGTTTGGTCCGATCACAAACTCGGACTCGATCGCTCGCGCTGTTGCAACAGGCGTTCTTAAAATTGTCGATCCTTGTGTGCGACATCATATACCAGTGCCAGAGGCCCGGTCGATACATATATATATATATATATATATATATATATATATATATATATATATACCGTACATATGGTTGCAATTAGTGTCACATTCAGAGTAAGTATGGATAGACTTTCATGGCCTCTGAACTGAATTTTCTTGACTGTGTGTGCTGCATTGCATGGATCTCGTGGCGGTGGCTGCTGTGGAGCTTCAAAGCAAAATCTGGAACACTGAGAATTATTTGATAACAAAAACGCTTCTAATCATGAATATGAAACGACTTTTTATCAGCGATAATGAAGATACACTGTTTTGCCATGACTAATAGACAATGTTACATGATATTCAAGTTCGGTTATTGTTGATATAATCATAATGTAGATTAACAGTTAAATATACAGTTAGCTGACATGTTATTTGTTTCAAAGTAATGTTGTCAAAAGTACTCTTTAGCAAGACGCAATATGCATTTGGATCAATTAGAGAAATTATTGTGATGCAGGATTCTCTACAGGGTCATTTTATTATGTGTACACACCTCGCCCTCACGTTGAAATAGTTTACTCTCTTCCGACACGCTGATATTTATTCTATTTGAGCAGGAACTACTGCTTTCGTGCAAACAACTTTGCCTTGTGGCTCCCCTGGGGATCTTTGCAACCCTTATTCTTCACAGCACATTTAATTTCAATCGATTTTGCTGTAAAAAATTTCCCTTCGCAGTCTAGTCCAACAATATTTAATCGCCCCCACTCGCTTTAATGTCACCCAGTACCCAGTCTGGCACAGACAGTTAAGTTGGGATAGGTCAATATAAACTTCTCTTCGCATGCGACCAGAGACAACACTGTCCATCACCAATTGACCTCGAAGCTTAGACGCTAAAAGAGAGAAAAAAACTAACTCTAAAACTACAGTCGGATGTTCGAGAACAAATCGTGCCAAACTCCCGGGCCAAAGAATTAGCCAGACGCCGGGAGAAAGGCGATTTCAGAAGCCGGGAGACGTTGGCCACACAGATGAGAACAAGCAATGGCAGATCGCGAGCCGGGCCCGGGGCTTTCCAAAGAAGAGTGAGGAAATCCTTCGTCAACTCCCGCTCTCTCCAAAGTCCACCCCGCAAATCTTGGGAGTGCCGGTGCTAGGGGGGATGTCTGGGAGACGGAACGGTGTTTGACGTCCTGATTACTGCCCTGGCCTGCAGTGGGAGCGCCAGGCCCCCAGATGACGAGGACTGACGCTCCGACACGTTCACAGAAAGCAAGGCCCGCCTTACTTGTCAAAAGC
>JAWQFJ010025151.1:7500-32500 GCA_034096865.1 Theodoxus fluviatilis
CCACTACTAGGCCATCCTTACTTGCCATTACTCGGCCCTGAAACTAACCATTGGTCAGAGTGAGATAGAATTCTCAAAGTATGTTAAAAACTTAGGTGTCATATTCGATGATGATCTTTCTATGAGAGTTCATGTGAACAAAGTTTGCGGAAAATTGGCACTATTCGTCACTATCTTTCACAACAGGCCACTCAAACCCTTGTCACTTCCCTTGTTCTGTCCCGTCTTGATTATGGAAATTCTCTTCTTGCCGGCATTCCTGACACTCTGCTAAACAAACTGCAAAAAGTCCAAAACACTGCTGTTAGATTAGTCTTTAGATGTCCCAAGAGAACTCCCACATCCAAACTCCTTCGTGCACTGCATTGGCTCCCCGTCGCTCAGAGGATAGAGTATAAGCTAGCCACTATGTGCTTGAACTTCGTCAATCAAACTGCACCATACGCACTCAAAGAAATTCTCACTGTCTACACTCCTGCTAGAAATAACCGTTCAGATGCAGACACCAAAACGTTAAATGTCCCCAATCGCAAAAAGAAAACCCAGGGACAGCGAGCTTTTTCTTACATCGGCCCTGTAACGTGGAATAGCCTACCTTTCCCTGTCCGTCACTCTGATTCCATGTCCCAGTTCAAAACCTCCCTCAAGACACACCTGTTCCGGTCAGTCTTTCCTGACGAGCAGTGAAGTGCTTCACAATGCGCCTCTTTCATGTTTCGTGTTTTGTTTATTGCCTGCTACTTAATTAATTGTATTGTATTTAATTTTTCTGTTATTTCAACTGTACAGTGTGCGAGTGTTAGAATGCTTTGTATGAGTGTAGACTTTCTCATTGTAAACGCCATGAGCTTGCCTATTAGGGAAGGTATGTGTGTAGAAATAGTCTGTATTATTATTATTATTATTATTATTATTATTATTATTATTATGCGTGACCACCTGTAGAATCAACTTCGTCTTAGACAAGGACGGGAATACCGCTGGTCAATGCTTACATAAAACTACCAAAATCCGGCCTCTGATGTCGCTATTGCAAAGGTAGATAGCCTGTTAACTTCCTTGTGGTACCTAGATTATGTGTGTCAAGTTTTAGTCCAGCAGCTTAAGTGGTACATAAATTCATGTGTACAAACAAAGACAAACACACACATATTGAGCTGCTATTACAAAGGTAGATAGCCTGTTAACTTCCTTGTGGTATCTAGATTATGAGTGTCAAGTTTAAGTCCAGCAGCTTAAGTGGTACGGAAATACATGCGTACAAACAAACAAACAAACAAACAAACAAACACATATTGATTTTAATAGATGTAGAAATAAGAACATCTAAATCATATAAATCATGTAGATACAATGCAGATCATCCAATGTTTGTAACATTTCTTGTTGTTCCGGATGATGGTTCGCTGAGGCCAGCGCTGATGCAAAAGAAAAGGACACGCGCTTGTGGCTGGGACCTCTGTTACATGGACTGAAACCACACTTGGTCACTGACTTTTTATAATGACTGGCTTACGGTATGAGTACCGCAATATTTGGGTAAGTAGCAAAACTGCCATGCCCCAGGTTTCCATCTGATGATGGAAGCGTCACAGCGGTTTAACTGTCTCTCTCACATAGGGTTTCGACTGTGTAAATCCTGCTTTTCCTGTGCTTGTCAAAAAGGCATGCGTTTTGTGGACTGTATACTGGATGCAGTATTGGATACCATCACCATTTGCAAATCTAAGGGCGTGTTCCAAATCGATGCTGCTTTTCATTTTCTTCACAGGGGGGAAATGTTTTGGCAAAAGCGTTCGAGGCGTTTCCATATATATCAACCCTATTCTGTATATCCCTAGCGGTCACACAGCACTTAACAGTTGTGTGGTGTCAACCATCAATAAGTCTCGGAGAAGTGCAGGCATCCACCAGTACATAATGGTTGTGACAGATCACTAATGAGTGAGTCACAAGATGTTTATCTGAGATGGACATTTCAAATTGATTTAAATATTTGTACATGCTTTTAGACAGTATAACAAAAGTGCGACAAAACTGTGAAAAGCAATGCTTTAATCGTAAGAGAAACTGAAAGGAAAATCAAAATAAAAATGAAATAGCAACTTTATTTTTTTCCTGGCTATCAGCACAAATATAATTCCGTGTTGGAGCGTTTCTAAATGAGCTTTGGGGAGATGTGTTGTGAACTACGAGTTTCAGAGGCCTCAAACACCCCAATGTCAGACTGCACTAACTCACTAACGGGATCTCCTCAGTTTCAGCAACTTCTTCGCCGACAGCTTGGGGCGACTTACAGCTCATCGTATGCCATCCGATCATAGTTACGCGTGCTGCAATTTACATCACTTCTTCTTTGTTTGCTTATTTCAACTGTTTATTTGCCACAAAAGACCTTAACGTGTCTTCATAATCAGTTTCAAGAATCATAAACATGCGTCAAAGAGAGATTTATCAATGATGAAGTTTGTAGCAGACTTCATTTACAAAGTAAATAAATTTTCTTAGTTATTAACACTCACCTACGCACGTAATTCAATCAATTTCTCGCTATGTGCAGAACACGTCTCTTCATAAGGAATGTGTATACTTTGCTTAGCATGAATGATCCCGTCATTCCCCATCGAGATGACGATCATGGTGTGCCACGATTGAAATACATACAGCTGTAAAGAATACACGGTATATGAGACATGCAGTGCGAACGTTTAATACATACACATATCGATAGAGGGGAAGCTGTTGTTCGGAAAACCTATTCCAGATATAATGACAAAAAAGCGTATATTATGCGTTATTTATCGTAAATAAGAATATGATACTTTCGTGTAGGTAAACAGTAACGTTAAACATGATTCAAAACTGCCAGGTTAGTTTTACAGCAAACATCAGGCACGTGAAAACAAACGAACGACAATCTGCCAATGTTGGCACATGTTATTTGGAAAGTCCTAGATCAAAAGGAATCATTAGGCAGTAAATTTCTCAATAAGAGTCAACTGCCACCATTGTCGGAAAAAGTATGTCAACATGAGAACAAGTTTACCTACGTAGGCCTTTGCAATGTATTCCAAGGAGAACTGATACTTAGTGTGCGCGATTTAGTATTTACGGTACCTCATAAACAGCACAATCAGACCGAAAAAATTAGAAAACGCTGTAAATACACGTATATTAGCAAAGATGTTACATAGAAAGATGTGGAACTCTTTCAGAGCCTTCAAGTCAAAAACCGATAATGCGGAAGAGTTGGGATTCTTGTATTTGATTGGATCATTCACGTGGATCCTTGGAGTGAAGTTTTGTAAGCACACGTTCCTTTGTGAAGTAGAGGATACAGATCAGCAAACCTGTACTTTTGTGACATCTAGAATGTCGAAATCTCTTCTGCAAAGATGTCGTTCCCGTCGATCACCATATATATATATATATATATATATATATATATATATATATATATATATATATATATATGCATTATTTGTGATCTAAACAGAGAAGAAGGTGTGATCAACTTCAGGTTCTGCGTCGTTGTGGAACAAAAAAGATTGTTACGGCACAACTGCGGTTGTAGCGAGCTTTTGAGCGAGAAATCGCACCGGAAAAGACGCCGCGCTTTTTTCGATCAGCTCTAATTGACGCGCGAGCTTCCGCCCCGCGGAGGCGAGATAACACTAGTCACTCATCCTCGCAGCTTCCTGCGAAGGTCCACGTCTTTCTGTGTAAAGTCTTTGGCATTAGTAACCACGAAATATCCAAGTAGTCGACTTATACACCAGGAGCGAGGGATTCTGGCTGGTGAATGGTGGGTGGGTGAGTGGGGAGGCAGTATGTTGTCCTTAGGTGCTCCGGATGTTTCCACTGTCTTCCCAGGGAATTGCACTGTATTGAATTGTACTTGTATGGCAATACAGTCTCAAGAATCGCGCCAGAACAAACTGATGAAAATACATCATCGCGGGTTCAGACTCAATCTTCCTTAACCTTCGGGCTTTCCTTATATTAAAAAACACTAAAAGATTCGAGTAAAACATTACGATGTCTTCATAAAGTCAGCCCGAAAAAGTCGATAAGCAAGCGAAGTTAATCAATATGTGGAGACACTCCAGAGCGTACAGCCTCGAGCAGCTTATTTGTCAAATTGCGTGTGGACTGAATAAACTTCCTGTGCAAGGCTTGCTGTCAATGCATGCAAACCTGTAACAATGGCAATGCACTCAAACAGACGCCAAGAGTACTTCTTGGATACACGCATGCATAGCTGGCAGAGAGGGATGACTACGTCACCGCTTTTGGAGACATGCGTCACACCAGAGAACGGTGTAAAAGCAGGACTAATCGTACGTGCCGTAGGTAGGTAATCACATCATGTGACAAACACACCTGTCTAGGTACATGTGCCCTGTTACACTGACTGGACTAAAATGTATCACTGATTCTAATTGACAAAGACACCACTTTCAAGACTCATCAGAAATCGATGTAAGGGTGGGACAAATCCTAAATGCCGCAGGCAGTTAATCAATGTGGCGAACGAAGCCTTGAAGGTATATGTGCACTTTTACACTGTGACTGGACTGAAATAGTATCACGTACACCAAATGCTTGGAATTCTGAGGCAGCATTAAACTATTCTTACGGTACCATGGATGGATATGAGAACAAAGAACTACATGCATTAATGTCAAAGCAGCATTTGATAATTACGCATACTTTTTTTCAAAGAAAAAGTGCATTCGGTTTACGGAAACATTAAGATATATGTAGACAAAGGAAATGAAATAGGAAATATAATGAAAGTCTTACAATAGCTTTTATTTTCTTTCCAAGCGAGATTATGACTGTGAGCATGAAATTTCGTCAGGCCTTTACGATTTGGCAGGCATTCTGCTCGAAATGAGCACCAAGAACTACAAGGGTTGAAGTCCGGGCGTTAATAATCCAGTGCGTCATGAAGTGAATTGCCTTTATCGTTATGTATCATTAGTATCGATGAGTCTCACATCATGTAAAACCATGAGACTAAAGAGTTTCGCGTGCATAGACTATTCTCACAGCTCGCCTTCTCGCTCTGTTGCGACTTTGGCCCTCTCTCTTCACAAAGAGCACTCTCTGCTAATAGAAGACGTTGTCCTTTGCATCAATCGAGTGAATCTACACACACTATTGCGTTAGTTTCCAAGTCTGCCGATGGAAAGCATCAGTCAAGAACCACGGCATAAATCGCCATGTCCTCGGGCAACGGTCGGGTTGCCACGCCAAATTCCTTCTCTGTAAAAAAGCATTTATTAGTGTGACAAGTCAAATGCTTTTATGAAGTCATCTCTTTTAATAAAAGGAATAAGATTGAATCTACTTTTAATGATAATGTGCTTTTTAAGTATTAAAAAAACTACAATACAAATTATACCGTACCTACTGTGGGAGAATGCGTAATCGTAGCAGAGTTTAGCTGCTCTACAGCAGATCTATGACGGAACGCGGGGATAGACTCACGTACATATTCCAATTATTACAAAAGAACAGCACTCTGAATAGTGTTTTTTTTTTGCAAGTACAAATGTCTGACAGCTAAGTACAGTTTTCGAGTTCCTGCAGAGAGGACACAAGGTCGTCAGTTCAAATGGATACCATGGCAAGTTTACGAAAGCATTGGTACTGCTGCAGTGAAATGACCATGACGGAAGGTCTAGGCTCACCAGACAGAATGAGAGACATTTCAGCCATTATACATTCTTCTGAGCTAAAACGGGCACACGGAACAAACCCGCTGATTGCAGCATGCTGATGAAATCTGGTGATCTACATGTAATTAAAAGGAAGCACAGTTGTGAAGTATCGCAATAAGGGAATCTGTGAGAGGGATTTGAATTTCGGAACGGAAATCTAACACGGCGCTCAACACGTCCACACCTATTCTTCCTTACAGAGTCGTTCTGTTTACCATACTGAGTGGAAGACAGGTTTGGTAGGCATCAAACTCGACTTCCTTTCCGACTTTTTTTACGTCGGACTGGTCAAAGATAGTATATGCATGGACGAATGAATGAATAAGTGAACGAATTAATGGATGAACGAATGAATGGAGTTTTGAGGCCAATTAGCCTTTGTAGGTTATGCATGACCAAAGACGTGAAAGTAACTGGAGCTGGTTAGAATAAGAGCAAATGAAGTCTCAATAACCCTAGTTTCTCGCCATTACGAGTTGTCACCCCCAATACGGTGGGTTAGGTTCAACGTTGAGAAAGTCTGTACCTTTGAGGGGAATTCCAGAGGCTTCAGAAAGATGCCTCACTGTGGACATGCAACCTCTGAATCGTCGCAAACTTGAAACGAAGGCCAGGAGAGAAGTGTCATGTAAACTGCTTACCCTGGCCACATTGGAAAAAGTCTCTCGATGTTTTGCAAGGGTGTGTTGTTAAAATTGTTTCCATTTTGTCTACCTTCAACCAATAGCGTGGCCCTAAGAAACAAATTTGTATACACCTGAAGAAGATTGAATAAGACGAAATTATTGATATTTCGCAACCAGCGCACAAAATACCCTTAATGACTCCCAAAAGCTAAGTTTACCATGCCCCCCCTTAAGTACATCGCAGTTTTCGTATTATTCGTGGCTACTAAAAGCAGATTTATTGAGGTCAAATCATGCAGGATAGCGCGAGACGCACCGCCGTGTTTCTTGCTCTGAGATTGGACTTGCTGTGTGACGTCACTTCAAATAATGTCGTCAAGTTGCATGGCGTAGATTGAAGCAATGGACTCTCGAGTGCTTTCCCTGCTTTTGAGCTCGCTTTTTTCATCGACGTCCTCGTCCTCGTTCACCTTGTCTTCGACGTCTCCTTCTCTGTCGCTCTGTCGAGAATCCATTCGAGGCAAGCTGGCGTCTGATGTGTGTCTTGTCTCTTTGTTGTCGTCAGTCCCGCTTTCAATACGTGCTTTCCGTGCACTGCCATATTGAGGCCGAGGAGGAGTTGAATACTCATTACGCTCTGGTTCCGTTCCCTTGCCCTGATCACTTCCGAGCGGCTTCTCCATCTCGTCACCATTGTTCTCGCCGTCAGGATGGCCTGAGGGCGCTTCCGGTTTTTGTGGCGGGGGCGATGCAACCTCTCTGACCTCTGGGGCCTCTTCAGGGACCCGGATGATAGGGCTGGGTCCCTGAACCTCTTTGTCTAGATTACTGCTGTGCCGCCCGGAAGCCTCCTCGGAAAATGTGATTGGTCGACTTTCCTTGGGGAGATCCTCTCCTCCCAGAACCTGTCGAGGCGATGAAGGCGAGCGTGGCTTCCCTCCCGAGAATGGGTTGATGGTCTCGTCCATTGTTTCGCTAAGTTGAGGATCTGCCTCCAGAGTCAAGCGCAAATTGTCTCCCTTAGGTTCCTGCACTTCAGCACGACCATTTTGCAAGATGGCGGCTTCCGAACGATTCCAGACGTCGTTTACCGGTGCGACTGGAACACACTCGCTGTCAGGCGTTGTCGTGTCACGTGATGCTTTGTAAGCGGCCTGTGACTGGTCGGTAGAGGGGTCCATATCTGGCACTATGGTCCCGTCACGTGGTGCTCCTAATCTGCTTTCTGACTGGTCCAGAGTAGATTCTGCGCCATGCGTTGTGGCTGCGGCAAGTGGCGGTTCGGATTTGCCTTTTGATTCGTCCGTTGCGGGGTCCGCACTTCGTCGTGTCGCAGCGTCACGTGACACTGCGTTTGTGGCTTCTGATTGGTTGCTGACTGAGCAAGCGTCCTGCAGAGCCATCTGTTGAGTGTTCAGGTCCTCTTCCATTGCAGCCTCATCAGCAATCTGACAAGCCCTCGTTATGGCCAACCGAGCCTTCAAAGACAAATATAGGTCGTCACTGAGATGCAAAGGTTTTAAAAGTATGACTGTAGTTGCTAGGTAAATTGAACAAATGAAACTGAAGTTAACGATAGTTTCTGTATAAAAGTTTAAGAAAAACAAACAAACTGACAAACAAAACTTGTACATACTCAGTATCGGAAACTGACGGGCAAACAATAGATTTTTTTTGGATGAATCGTTATCCATTCATCTCAACACTACAAAACCCCAAAAGTCGTTATTATGATATTTACCGTGGAAGATTAACTTCTACCTTAGTTTCACATCGTTAACCCTAGTTTTAGAATGATATTCACATCAAAATACGTGTACATTATGATTTTTAAAAAGCAAGAATACATATTCTTGAAAAGGATATTTCGTTGTTCATGTCATGTCACCATCTCTGCTATGGGCTCCCTAATCTGATTCAGTTACTATGAGAAATTTTCTTTACATACCTATCTGTACAAACACTGCTACATGGTCTATTCATAGACTGCTTCTTGACTGCAGCTATGCCTTAGTACTCACAGAACAGTTATTCATTATGTTGAAATTTCTTGCCCCTCACCCGTCCAAAGAATAATGCTACATTAGCCTACATGTAGAAAGCAGCTAACCTCGACTACTACTGAACTACTGATACTAGTGATAGTTACCCATTCATAGAAAACTGCTGTCTCCATACAGTCATAAAACGCCGTTAATCAGTCTCTGCTGGACTATGATGCTTACCCACTCATAGAATGCTGCTATTCCCAGACTGGCGGCTCTGGCGGCCTCAAAGCTGTGACTCTGTAGGTACGCACGGGCAACTTCTGTCCTCTCTGGAGTAACCTCTCGAAGGTCAAAGGTCCTTAGTCTCGTTCCGAGTCTATCTTGACCTTGACGTGACATCGTCCCCTTTACCTCGAACCACACCTGGAAGAAAAAGGTGAGCCGTGAAGCAAGTCATCTACCTGAAAACCACATGGTGCATAATGTCATTCGTGCTTCCTGGGTGGCACAGTGAGCTGCGTGTATATGGCATTCCTAATGCTGTGTTCTGATTGGGCGAAGTGCCCGATGTAAAAGAAGCCAAAGTGGACTCAGGCGATCTTGTGCACGGAGACTGTTGCATATGAATTGGCATCAGCTGACTGGAATGATATGCATACGTCACTGCTCGTACCGATGGGTTACGTTATTAGCCTTGTAGTATCACGTAGCATAGTATATGGTCGCAACTAGGCTAGAGCACTCTTTCTAAACACACTTTAATTTGAATAGCGAAGTAATTTAATTGAACTAATGATGTATTTGTGGTATATGCATGGCTGTCGAGCAGGGTAAAAGGTGTAGCTTTCATGGATGAGAGGACGAGTTGGGCTGGCGACTTTTCAGTCTTGTATTCTTCTTTCTTACAAGGCAGCGCACAACGTACAGGACACAAGCCGTGCCATTCACTTCCGTGTCTGCCTTCCGACTCCCCGACTCCCGCACATTTCTCCACCTTAGTTACCCAAGCTCCTCGCTCTCCGCTTTCACTCAGGACTTTCTCTGTCTTCCACACCCCTGCACAAACAGGTGTTAGCCAGACCTCCAGCTGCCCTGAATACATTAGGCTTGATTAAGAACACAAAAACCTTGGACCACCAGCATTCCTCTCTCTCTCTCTCTCTCTCTCTCTCTCTCTCTCTCTCTCTCTCTCTCTCTCGCTCCCCCCCCCCCAACTGCGGCTTCTCCGACCCGACATCTCCATCCCTTTGTTCGACATCAGAGATAGTATAATATCCATAACTAGACCCTTTGTTTGACATCACAGATACTATAATCTCCATCACTAGACCCTTTGTTCGACATCACAGATACTATAATCTCCATCAGTAGACCCTTTGTTCGACATCACAGATACTATAATCTCCATCACTAGACCCTTTGTTCGACATCACAGATACTATAATCTCCATCACTAGACCCTTTGTTCGACATCACAGATACTATAATCTCCATCAGTAGACCCTTTGTTCGACATCACAAATACTATAATCTCCATCACTAGACCCTTTGTTCGACATCACAGATACTATAATCTCCATCGCTAGACCCTTGGTTCGATATCACAGATACTATAGTCTCCATCACTAGACCCTTTGTTCGACATCACATATACTATAATCTCCATCACTAGACCCTTTGTTCGACATCACAGATACTATAATCTCCATCACTAGACACTTTGTTCGACATCACAGATACTATAATCTCCATCACTAGACACTTTGTTCGACATCACATATACTATAGTCTCCATCACTAGACACTTTGTTCGACATCACATATACTATAATCTCCATCGCTAGACCCTTGGTTCGACATCACATATACTATAGTCTCCATCACTAGACACTTTGTTCGACATCACAGATACTATAATCTCCATCACTAGACACTTTGTTCGACATCACAGATACTATAGTCTCCATCACTAGACACTTTGTTCGACATCACATATACTATAATCTCCATCGCTAGACCCTTGGTTCGACATCACATATACTATAGTCTCCATCACTAGACACTTTGTTCGACATCACAGATACTATAATCTCCATCACTAGACCCTTTGTTCGACATCACAGATACTATAATCTCCATCACTAGACACTTTGTTCGACATCACAGATACTATAATCTCCATCACTAGACACTTTGTTCGACATCACATATACTATAGTCTCCATCATTAGACACTTTGTTCGACATCACATATACTATAATCTCCATCGCTAGACCCTTGGTTCGACATCACATATACTATAGTCTCCATCACTAGACACTTTGTTCGACATCACATATACTATAATCTCCATCACTAGACCCTTTGTTCGACATCACAGATACTATAATCTCCATCACTAGACCCTTTGTTCGACATCACAGATACTATAATCTCCATCGCTAGACCCTTGGTTCGATATCACAGATACTATAGTCTCCAACACTAGACCCTTTGTTCGACATCACATATTCTATAATCTCCATCACTAGACCCTTTGGTCGACATCACAGATACTATAATCTCCATCACTAGACACTTTGTTCGACATCACAGATACTATAATCTCCATCACTAGACACTTTGTTCGACATCACATATACTATAATCTCCATCACTAGACCCTTGGTTCGACATCACATATACTATAGTCTCCATCACTAGACACTTTGTTCGACATCACAGATACTATAATCTCCATCACTAGACCCTTTGTTCAGGTCAGCCGCAGGTCTCACACTTGACCAGATGTTTCTTCCTGGGACATCCTCTCGGAGACTTCTTGAGGAATTAAGAATTCCAAACATTCCGAGATGAGGATAGTCGGGATGTGTCTCTACTCTTTGATATTTCGACATATGAATTCCTTTACATAGGGCTCCAACTTAATACAACGATACAATATTATAAGGAAGGGATGTGCTGTAAACGAATGCATACTACGGATACTGCAAGAAAAGAATCTACTACTAATATCACGCAATGAATGGGCGTACAACCGGGAGGAAAAGCAATTTAATTCTCTCTATGTATGAACGAGAGAAGCTAAAAGGCTAGCACTGCCTGTACCCCACCACACTCTCTGCATATGGCTTTGATAAATTAATACTGTTATTAGGCTACGGTTTCTCTATATGCGTGCCAGTAATTATAAAAATGAGCGTTTTATTTGCTCGCCGAAGAGGAAAATACCGGACACTACTTGTTTACTTGTAACTAAATAGAAAAGCAGTCTGTACGCGCGAAAGATCTGACTGACAAGCCAATCAGGATGCGTCATCGGCCACAACGGCAATAGCAGACAATGGGCTTCGAAATACGTGATTAGCATCGTCAGATTCGGACTTGGAACAATTGCCTGAGTCCACAATTCACCCACGGCTAGTCGCAATATCGGCAAAGTAGGCGTGAGCATCGCCCAACTAAAACACAGCTTGAGGAACCCAAGTTTAAGAGAAGTTTTGGCTTGTGCGTTTTGTAAACGCTTTAATACTCTTCACAAGTACCCGACTCCATCCGGAGCAAAAATGCAAAGCTACAATAAATCTCCCACTATACCATCCTTTTCAAGTTGATGTTGATTATGTATAACATATATATCCACAAATACAAGTCTAACAGGAAACAATTCATCTCGACAATTTAAGTGCACTTGAAGTGACTGAAAAGTTTTACGCCTTCCACACACACTCTTCAGAACTTCATACTCACGTCTATAAAGGCAAGCTCTTTAATTAGTATCCTCCTCCTATTTTCGATACATCATGATATTGTGCAGGTTCATGCTAGGATGACAGTCAATGTTAAAAGAAATGCCTGTGGTTCATTACAGAGAGTGCAATGATCCCCGCCAGTGAGTCACACACCAAGACCACTGCATTGCAGCCAATGAGAGAAGACGGACAGCCGTGGCTGTATGCCGGATGTATTGATTTAGATTGTTTTTGGGATCCAAATCAGCGAAGAAATCTGATAAATATTACTAACCTACTAAAAAAGAAAACCCACACCTTTGTTGGAAGCTAAAACTTACCCTAGAACGCCCTTGTGTTAATCAGTAGCTACGCAGACCAGGGCAGTTGGGTCAAAGACTGATTTCCACATACATAAATACTTCATTGAGCTTTTGACAATCTTGGAAATAAATTAATAATCCAGATTTCTCCCACCCCAGAGATTGAACCACGGCACTGCGCCTTGCACGTAATCAAACGACAAAGCTTACTTTCTTAAACCCGCCTGTCAAAAGATAAGGTTTCAACAGGCGAGTAGAGGTTGAGGAGCTGACTCTGCACTCATGCAGCAGAAGAGACTACTGGATATGAGGCTGCCAGGAGCTGGTGATCTACATATCAATAGTAAACAAGAATTGAGAGAAAATAAAAATCTGGTTTATTTTTTGGCGTTTGATTATGTGCGAGGCGCACTGCTGTGGTTCAATCCCTGGAATGAGAGAAATCGGCCACCACACCGTCCATTCCTTAGCGTGGTGTGGTGGTTTGTGTGTCTCCATGACCCGAAGAGCTATGCCAGCGGGAGTGCAAACTCCTGGCAGGGTTTCCCAAGCTGGACAGGTCTAAGGGTAGAGGCCAGACCAATATGGACCATCCCCCCCCCCCCCCCCCCTGTGCTCACAGGGCAGGTCTTTGGGCTATGAGCTAAGGGTGGGGTAACCCTGAAAGAAACCCCGAGTGCTGAAGACGTATGTGTTGGGCCGCACGGCGAACTCTAACAAACCACAACACTACGCACAATCGCCAATGGCGTTCGAGAAGAAGAAGAAGAGAAATCGGGATTTTTAATTTCTTGCAACTTTCTTTCGGCTGCTACTCTGTGTCGTTGCTTTGTGTTGTAACCTTGTGCGTGCGTGAAAGAGCATGAATGTACATGTACAAAGTGAACATCTATGATGCATCTTCCCCTCTGTGTGACTGTGTGACGTGCCCAAAAAGTGTTTTTGTAATCGTCTTAAAAGGAGCTTTCTTAATACCAATTTTACTACGAAAACATTGGAAAGCTTCTATGCTCCTTGAGGTAATGCCAATGGACATGTCTACTGCGCTCCTGATTTCGGGATGTGAAGGCGAAAATCTATATGCCCCTGCTTCAAGTTTTCTTTGATGTTATGGTTACGTCAAAGCTGCCTTTGTTCCCATATTGCTGTTGCGGGCATTGATTCTGTTCGACGTAAAACAAGCGTGTATGAAGACCTTTTTGAACAGCAGACAGGCATCGACGATCTCTTTGATCTCACCGCCAAACGAGCTTTTCGTTTATACAAAATAGCAGCCTTTGCTGTTGGATAAAATGCCATTCATCTCTCGTGGTAAATTCTCATAGACCAGACAGCTCAGAGGGAAAGAGAAAGAGAGAAAGAGAGAGAGAGAGAGAGAGAGAGAGAGAGAGAGAGAGAGAGAGAGAGAGAGAGAGAGAGAGAGAGAGAGAGAGAGAGAGAGAGAGAGAGAGAGGCAGACAGAGAGAGAGAGACAGAGAGAGAGAGACAGAGACAGAGACAGAGACAGACAGACAGACAGAGAGAGAGAGAGACAGAGACAGAGAGAGAGAGAGAGACAGGCAGACAGAGAGAGAGACAGGCAGACAGAGAGAGAGAGAGAGACAGGCAGACAGAGAGAGAGAGAGAGAGAGAGTCAGAGAGAGAGAGAGAGAGAGAGAGAGAGAGAGAGAGAGAGAGAGAGAGAGAGAGAGAGAGAGAGAGAGAGGGAATAAACAAGGAAGTGGGTGCTCTTTCGCTCTGTGGATTGACAGGTTGAAGAAACAACACCAGGGCAGAGCAGTAATCCGTCATGGCAACGTGGTCCACACAGATGGATCTGCATTTTAAAAAATAACTTCAGAAAGTCAGGTTAAAAAAATAATAAACCGAAGCATCTAATATGTGTAGAAAATAAGTATGTTGCTAGAATGGGCGATGGAAAAAAACAAGGGAAAACATGCGTACGTACACCCACACACACCCCAGTCCACACGCGCGTGTGCGCGCACATACACACACACACACACACACACTGTCACAAGTAGTATTAAAAGATTATTAATCTTTACTGTGGCTCGTTAAATGTCTAGGGAATTCCGTACTACTTGGCACCTTCCAATCAAATCCATTCACACAAGGATGACAATTGGACGTGAATAAATGACTGGGCTGCACAAATCAAATTCAAATTCAGCTTTAATCAATAAGAATCAAATTGGTCAAGAGTGATAAGTTTTAACACAATAAATAAGAAGGCATGGTGGTATTGAAACGCTTTAGAAAAATAAAAGAAACCTTCCCCAAAATTAAATACTTAACTAATAGGGCTGCCAAGCCAAGATGGGAAACCAGTACTCACGTACGCGACTTGTGGTGGCGTTCAGCCAATCAGTAGCCGGCAAACGAGCTACGTAATCCAGTGAATGACATTCCACACACACACACACGATGTGAGAGAAAATTATGGGGGAAAGCCCATTCATGGACTCACTGCACAATACACGACGAAACTGTAGAATTTCTCTCTGGTGATGAAGCGTGGAGATTTCCCCACACTCGTGGTGGAGGGTGAGGCGGGGGACTTGTACTTGGTCCGAGAGATGGATGGCTCTTGCATCAACACGTAGTCGGACGTCGAGAGGGCAGCGGGCGTCGTTGAGACGGCGATGAGGAGGGGCGAGGCGCGACGGCAGGCAAGACGTGCGACGAGGAGGGGCGAGGCGCGAGGGGTCAGAGCTTTCTCGCAGGTGGCTTTCGCAGAAGTGAGGAGAAGTTTCTAGAGACTACTTCTCCTCACAGGGTGGTCAGCAGATAATTCACTCAGGAGAGAAAAACGTTGCAAGTACGAGAATTGCAATACCTTGCACGTGGTCTCTCTCTGCAGTCCAAAATGAGAACAGTCCTCCATTTCTTCCGTGGTCTATCCATAGACGTTTGAAGGGAGGGTCTCTCGGAATTAGTCCGTCAGTGGACGAAAATTCCATCAGTTTTCACACATGTCCACCTCGTGAACCCTTTGAGACAGGGTGCCGTCCTACACAGGGGCTATCTCGATGAAAGTTTTGTTACGGGCACGCCGTGATCCCCAAAACAAAGGTTTTTATACAACGGCAGAATTCTCCCTGTCGTTCTCAACCAATCACAGCGTTTTAGTATGTCTCGATTCACGTTTTCATATCAATTGACCAATCAACTGTTCACAAAGTCATCTACTTCTCCCATTGAACAATAACCAAGCAGTTTCATTAGTCTGTTTCTAGAGAAGTTCACTGCAGATTGGTCAACTGTAGAACGCGAATCAAGGTGAATAAAACAACCTCCCAAACGTTCCACAAAGTTCATTTCTGTATTGAAAGGGAAACAGGGTTCACAGTTCATTTTCCTTTCCAATACTACATCCACCATATCAATCCCAACATCAATACTGGCTTGGCAGCAAATATTAAAATACACTATGGCTTGGCAGCTAATTCCCAACCCACTATATGCTATAACCACAACCAGGAATAAATAGAAAATATGCGTTTCGCAACATACCTTCCTCCCTATGCGAGAAAAATTTTATAGCATGAAATTTTTCACGTATAGGTTCATCAACATGAACTAAACACAAGCATAAGTGGAGACATTTCACCATATCCCTTAAATAAATCACAAACAGGTCACAAGGCTTCCATACCTGTAATGAATTCAAACTCAAAAGGGGTTAATATGGGAAAGTTCCACTCAACCTCCACAACTTCAATATCAACAACAGGATATTATTAAGTCACACAATACCATTGCGTGAGAATAACACCAAAAATTCAACACAACATTACACCTCCAATATCCTCTCCAACAACAACAACAGGGAAGCTCCCAGGTTATGTAATCTGTTTCATTACTAGGTCAATCGGTACAGAGCCAAATAGTGAGGATTTCCTGAACCTCTCTCAAACTATTTTTGATATCTCCGTCAACCCGACAGCCTCCTAGGGGTGATGCTTCCCTCTTAATAATCTCAGCTACCCTCACCTTTTCCTTAGGATAAGAGTTTATAAACAAGCTAAGATACTCTTAAAGCATAAGGTACAACCTCTCTCTCTCTTTTGGAGAAGTTCCAAAGCTTCACAAATCTAGGAAAATGCATTCATTTTCAGTCACTTTCATCATTTCCTCTCTGGGGGGAGAAAACCTATGAACAATAACAATAACAAGAAACCTTTACTAGGCTTCTAACAACATCATACGAACTCCTGTCGTTAATGTACAAACTGTCAAATAGTTTCCTCTTCAAACTTCTGACTTTTCAACAACTCACTCCAACCTGGATAGGGCATCAGCCACAACATTGGCTTTGCCGGGCACGTGGGCCACTACTATAGGAAACTCTTGTAGAGACAGGCTCCATCTAAGTAGTCTTTGATTTTTGTTTTTGAGAGTTTTAAGGAATACTAACGGATTATGATCCGTGTAGACTTTGACTTCATGTGCCGAATGCCTCAAATACACTTCAAAATGGCCCAAGGCAGTTAGAAGACTCAAGGCTTCTTTCTCTACCGTAGAGTAACCTTTCTGATGAGATAGGAATTTCTTTGAGAAATACGCTACCGGATGCTCAAGACCATCATCATCTAACTGTACCAACACAGCACCCATAGTTAGGTCTGACGCATCAACCATAAGTTGAAAAGGTTGGCTAGGATCAGGAGTTTTAAGCACTGGGTCACATGATAGCACTCTCTTGAGTTTCCTAAAACTCTTCTCACATTCATCTGTCCATTTGAAACCTCTGTCTTTCTTTAACAAGTCTGTTAAAGGGAGAGCCAACTGCGAGAAGTTACAGCAGAAACGGCGATAATAGCCAACCATGCCTAAAAATCTCCGCACAGTTTTTCGACTAGTAGGGGAGGGCATATCCACTATGGTCTGCACTTTTTCTCGCCTAGTGCGGACTTTCCCGCTCCCGACCTCATGTCCAAGATACGTGATTGTCGCCTTCCCAAACTCACTTTTAGCAAGATTTACTGTCAAATTTGCTTCCCTCAAACGACAGAACAGTTGATTTAACTGGGATAAGTGCTCAGCCCAGTTACTGCTGTAGATCACTATATCTCTGATGCATTCTCGTAATGCTTAAAATCATTCAACACAGCACACACTCGTGCTATTTTCTCAGTGTTTCGACAGTCACGACATTCTTTCAACACGTTCACGTGACACACTCTCTCCACAGCAAACTCTGGGGTGCTAAAAATACACAACACTCCCTCAACAGCCTGATTAGCATATCAGCGCTGCACATCTGTCAACTTTCACCCACACCCATTCATTCATCTCACGAAGGGAAACCTTTTTTCTCTTTCTCCAATCGTACCACCCTTTCATTCGTGTTCTAGTCTTCCCCAAGTGAGCACTCGCACACTCCACAGCTTTCATCATTTTGTCCTCCAAGTCGCTCACAAACGTCAACACTCTTGAGAATGGTTCTCCCACAATTGGAATAGGTCTCAGGCAAGCTCTAGGCTCCTCTAGACCCTTCTTTCCAGCTCGCTGACATGCAACACACTGTTTGCATAGTCGCTTCACATCTCTCAGCATCCCTGGCCACACGAAGTGTTGCCGCAACCGCTGGTAGGTTTTGGTCACTCCCCTGTGTCCTGCCATAGGACTACTATGGGCCAAGTCCAGCACGGACTGACGGTGTTTACGTGGTAACACCACGGCACACCTTGCTTTCCACCCCTCTGACATAGGTGCATTTCGAGGTCTGCTTCGTAGCATAAGCACTCCCTCTCTTAGAAAGTACCCTGGTGATTCATCACCGTTACTTTCTTCCTCCGCCTGTTCATATAGGCTGCAAGAATCAGGATCACTCTTCTGTTCTTCAATTAGGGCTACTCTCCCTCCCACTGTTTCTGGACTCGGGGGCAGTGACTCAGTCTCGTCACTCTCTTTTCCTTCATCACTGACTGGATCATCGACTAGATCGGACGACATGAACGTCGTTCCCAAATCTACGTCCAAAGTGGCTTTCTTCCTGCTAGCAGCTCGGGTCAATGCCGCACAGGAGAAAACTCTGCTATCCTTTTCCTCACAACCAGTCTCCTCACTAGAGAAAGGCTTTTGCATGATTGGCTCTTTCACTCTACCCAGGGCAAGTACAGCCTCTTCTGAACTGTCCACTACCTTCTGGTAGGCCAAATCATTTCCCAACACTACATCTATTCCCCGGATACGCAGGTTCTCCGACACCCCGACCACTGCAAGACCACTGTAATCCTCAGTCTTCAATCTCACCTCATGTAGGTCACTCGAGTACTCATGACCCCCAGCGTCAGTCCACAGAACGGTTTTCCCAGTGTTCGATTCTCCCCAATCAGCCAGAATCCCTGATCTCACCATGGTAATGTCTGCTCCACTGTCTTTCAGTACAGTGACAGATACCTCTTTCTCTCCTACCCACAACTTCCCCTGAGTCACACAGCGCTTTCTCTCCGTCAGATCTCCCTCTTCTATGTGATCACTCAGTGACTTCACTCCATCCACCTTTCTTCCTCTCCCCTCTTCTCCATTCCAGTCAGACTTAGGCATTACCCCAAGTTTTCCCACAAAGGCTACTCGATGTCTGACATCAGAACCCATTTTCGAGCGACATTCTTTCATCATATGCCCAAACTTCCCACATTTGTAGCATTCAATCTTCCTAGGAGGTTGGCTCGGGCCACTTCGCTCTTCTCCCCTTCCACTGTTACTCTTGAACACATCAGCTGTTTTCTCTCCCTTCCCAGATCTAGGATATTTCCCCTCATCACGGCTTTTCCTCTGCCTACTGCTTGCGTGGAGCAGATGGAAATCATCAGCCATACCGGCTGCTAGATCAACTTCCTCCACCTTTCTCTCTCCCAGATAGACTCGCACTTCTTCCGTCACAGAATCTTTGAACTGTTCCATAACGATCACCTGTTTCAGACGGTCCAGATCTTCAACAGCATTCACAGCCACACACCATCGGTCAAAAGAGCTGCGCAATCGATAGACAAAGTCCCTATGTGTCTCTCTTTCATCCTTCTTGCACTTCCTGAACTTTTGTCTATACGCTTCCGGTGTCAACGCGTACTTCTCCAAGATTGCTCTCTTTACAGCCTCATAGTTTTGCTCACCCCTAGGTAATGTGGAGTACACCTCTTGCGCCTTTCCTGCCACAGCACTACCTACAATGATATGCCAATGGTCTCTCTTCCACCTCAAACTTTCTGCCTGCTTCTCAAATGCAGCAAAGAATCCTTCCACATTCTTCTCATTGAATGTCGGAAGTCCTGTGTACCTTCTCAGATCAATCTCACCATCTCTCTCTCTCCTGACCCTGTCTTTCTCCTTCTCTGCAATGTCCAATCTTTGTTTTCTTTCTTCTTCCTCTAGTTTCTTCAATCCCACCTCCCTGTCTACCTCTATCTTCCTCAATTCCACCTCTCTGTCCTTATCCGCCTTTTCTTTTTCTACGTCCCTGTCTCTATCTGCCTTTTCCCGATCTGCTTCTATCTTCTTCAATTCCACCTCTCTGTCCTTATCCGCCTTTTCTCTCGCAGCCTCCATCTTATCTCTCTCCAACTTCTCTGAGGCCTCCTGTTTCCCTTTCTCTACCCTTTCTGCAGCCTCTACCTCCAATCTCTTCTCCCTTTCAGCTGCTTCTATCCTCTTCAATTCCACCTCCGTCTCCAATTTCCTCAACTCCCTATCTCTCTCAGCGGCTTGCATCTTCTCTTTCTCTAGCTCCCTCTCTCTCTCCTTCTCAGCCATGTTTAATCTAAGTATTTCCAATTCGTGCTGCCTCTGTCTTTCCTCCTTGTCCTCCCTCTCTCTCCTCCTTCCCTCATCCGGATCAGTCACCACCACCTTCCTATCAACATCACTCTCAGTCCGCTTCGCCTCCACGAAGTTAATCAGAGCATCCTGCATAACAATTTTTGAAGCACCTTTAATGACATCTACGCCATACTTCTCAATGGTTAACTCCAAAGTTGGTTTATCAAACCCCAGGATCTCTAACCTAGTTGGCCATTCACCTCCCTCAGCCATGGCGAACAGTTATTAAGTCCAGCAATCACAAAACTAGGAAAACACTCAGCAAATCCCCAAACAGCACTAACTGCACGATTTCTAATTAACCCAACACCGTCCAGGCACGTCACTAAGTGGCAGATCACAAGAGCAAAGGTCAGGTCATGTCACAACAACCACTCACGCCTAATGCATAATGGATCACGTGCAAAGGGTGAAAATAGCAATGCAGGTCAGGTCACATCACTCACTCAAGACACAATCAATGCAGGTCAAAATTTCTAAATGATAAATATGGCTTTAGAATTTATCTCATAGAGTTACAAAAAGATCTTAAATTACCAATATTCATTCAATTATCCCGGACGAGCCCCCATAATGTCACAAGTAGTATTAAAAGATTATTAATCTTTACTGTGGCTCGTTAAATGTCTAGGGAATTCCGTACTACTTGGCACCTTCCAATCAAATCCATTCACACAAGGATGACAATTGGACGTGAATAAATGACTGGGCTGCACAAATCAAATTCAAATTCAGCTTTAATCAATAATAATCAAATTGGTCAAGAGTGACAAGTTTTAACACAATAAATAAGAAGGCATGGTGGTATTGAAACGCTTTAGAAAAATAAAAGAAACCTTCCCCAAAATTAAATACTTAACTAATAGGGCTGCCAAGCCAAGATGGGAAACCAGTACTCACGTACGCGACTTGTGGTGGCGTTCAGCCAATCAGTAGCCGGCAAACGAGCTACGTAATCCAGTGAATGACATTCCACACACACACACACACGATGTGAGAGAAAATTATGGGGGAAAGCCCATTCATGGACTCACTGCACAATACACGACGAAACTGTAGAATTTCTCTCTGGTGATGAAGCGTGGAGATTTCCCCACACTCGTGGTGGAGGGTGAGGCGGGGGACTTGTACTTGGTCCGAGAGATGGATGGCTCTTGCATCAACACGTAGTCGGACGTCGAGAGGGCAGCGGGCGTCGTTGAGACGGCGGCGAGGAGGGCGAGGCGAGACGGCAGGCAAGACGTGCGACGAGGAGGGGCGAGGCGCGAGGGGTCAGAGCTTTCTCGCAGGTGGCTTTCGCAGAAGTGGGGAGAAGTTTCTAGAGACTACTTCTCCTCACAGGGTGGTCAGCAGATAATTCACTCAGGAGAGAAAAACGTTGCAAGTACGAGAATTGCAATACCTTGCACGTGGTCTCTCTCTGCAGTCCAAAATGAGAACAGTCCTCCATTTCTTCCGTGGTCTATCCATAGACGTTTGAAGGGAGGGTCTCTCGGAATTAGTCCGTCAGTGGACGAAAATTCCATCAGTTTTCACACATGTCCACCTCGTGAACCCTTTGAGACAGGGTGCCGTCCTACACAGGGGCTATCTCGATGAAAGTTTTGTTACGGGCACGCCGTGATCCCCAAAACAAAGGTTTTTATACAACGGCAGAATTCTCCCTGTCGTTCTCAACCAATCACAGCGTTTTAGTATGTCTCGATTCACGTTTTCATATCAATTGACCAATCAACTGTTCACAAAGTCATCTACTTCTCCCATTGAACAATAACCAAGCAGTTTCATTAGTCTGTTTCTAGAGAAGTTCACTGCAGATTGGTCAACTGTAGAACGCGAATCAAGGTGAATAAAACAACCTCCCAAACGTTCCACAAAGTTCATTTCTGTATTGGAAGGGAAACAGGGTTCACAGTTCATTTTCCTTTCCAATACTACATCCACCATATCAATCCCAACATCAATACTGGCTTGGCAGCAAATATTAAAATACACTATGGCTTGGCAGCTAATTCCCAACCCACTATATGCTATAACCACAACCAGGAATAAATAGAAAATATGCGTTTCGCAACACACACACACACACACACACACACACACACACACACACCACACACAGATTACATACGACATGACAGACGACAGACAGACAGACAGACGACAGACAGAAGACAGACAGACTACAGACAGACAGACGAGAGACGGACAGACAGACAGACAGACAGACAGACAGACAAACAGACAGAGAGACAGACAGATAAACAGACACACAGACAGACACACAGACAGACAGACAGACAGACAGACACACAGAGAGACAGACAGACAGACAGATAGACAGACAGACAGACAGAGGAGAGACAGACAGAGAAGAGAGAGAGACAGGGAATATCGCTGCTCTTAAGAATAAAGAAAAATGATTCATTTTGTCATCATTTTCTCAGCAAGACACTTTTGTTTCCATAATAGAAGTGTTTAAAATTAATCCTATGACAGGCCGAACTAAACTGAGGCATGCAGCATGCCACATTCAAGTTGTAAGCATTCTAGTCCACTAGAGACTTCGCCTACCGGCGAAAGTGTCTCTAGCGCAGTTCATACCACGTGATGGAAGAATTCCGTCCAAAATATTCAAATAGAGGTCACACGAAAGGCTTGTGAGATAGCCCTCTGCTCCCTGACATGGACCGTGTTTGTTTGGCCCAAAATCTCGAGAGAATCGCGAGGGCTAGGCGTTGCCTACGTTCCTCGCTCATAAGGATGCACTGGCCGTTAAGGCGGGAAGCCGAGAGAGGTCCGGAGCTCCCTCGATCCTTCCCGCTGCAGTGACCCGGATGAGTCAAAATGGCGGAGACAGTGCGAGCTGGGCTGGTGTTCGGAGAGAACAGTGCCTGTAATGTGCTTCTCAGGGTTCGAGAATGGAAAAGTGTACGTACACGGAAGTATTTGCTGTTCGAGTGTTCATTTGTATATATAGAGGAGTAGGTGTATTGGGTATTTCTGGACATACACTGCCGAAATTGTTTTATCGCTTGCAGTATACGTACGCTCTATGAATTATGTCCCTTCACCGTATACATGAATTATGTCCCTTGAATTGATCGAAATGAATCGAGGCCTCACATTTTCGACAAAATTGTCTACAGTTGAACCCGGGTTGCTTTTTTCGTTGAAAAAGTTCCCGTGCCATTCGATATGACACCATGGTGTGTTCTATGAAGTGAAAACCTGATGTGATATCTGAATCGTCAGTTATTTCGTCTATCGGCAACTTCTTCACCGACTCTGGCGCCAGGACGCAGACATGTTCTTCCGCCTTTCGAGATGATTGGCCGTTTTCTAGCTGTAGGAGCGTCTCACTCGCCCTCGACTAGCCATTCTGGGAGAATCGCGAGATTTGTGGCCAAACAAACACGCGCATACGCCGTTAAAGTGGTTCTGAGACTATTTCGCACAAAACTCATTAATTACGCTTGTTGAGGAAATAAACAAGCGTTTATTCGATTAAATAAAATGTTTGTGCTAAAATGGAAACAAGTTTTGACATCTGAATGATTTCTGTAAAATGTGGAAAAAATAGTATCCGGAGCGAACTATGTTTGGCGCAATGCTGTAATGCGAAGGGCCACGTCTATTACGTATTCATTGCGAATTGCGCCAGAGTCACTACTGACTCGGGCTCACAGAACGAGTTGTAAGAGGTCAAATCACACGCTCGAATGCAATGTCAGACGATTTAGCTCATGTTCAGCTGCGGGCGAAGTTGTCAATTTTTTCATCCTAGATTTGATGTTCCACTGTGTGTATGCTATGGCCAACAGCCGGTACAATTTTCACTTCTGGCATTAAGCATCACTGACACGAAGCGTGCCTGCACTCACCTCCACGAAGTCAGGATTTTCACCCAAGAGAACCAACACTGCGGCCATGACGTCATGAACGATGTCACGTGGTTTGACGTACGTCCTGATTTCCGAGATCGTTGATTGGGTGAGATCAGGGGTAGGCAGAGCGAAGCCATCCAACGGTTGCAGCTTTTTCAGCAGAAGTTCCGCCTTCTTGACGTCACTGCCCAGTGCATCTTTGTGGTGTGACGTCATCACTTGGCCAAGGACAACCTCGAGGAAAGTGGCGTTTCTACGTTTGATGGCGTCTCTGAGATCTGCAGAAATCAGAGGCATCGGAAACGTGTAATTAAAATGAGGTGACGTCAGCATATACATGTATGTTACCAAAAAAAATTGATGGCCGAAGTTATGAAGTGTTTGATACTGTGATTGACTACTGTGATGGACAAAATCAATCAACTTTCACATGGACGAGCTGCTCTTCTAACAAAGCGTTCTACGGTGTAACTAAACTGAAATTTTCTTTCACTACAGATGTTGACCTAATGGGTTTTAATCATAGAATAGTCATGAACTTCTTTTGGGGCACAATTAACATTTAAAACATTTTAATAATAATTCAATTGTGGTTCTACAAGAGATGCATCTGCCTAGAATTGTCAGAATCCACGGGAGGAAACACCACTTCTTAAATAAAGAGCTGAATTCCTTGGCGGGGAGGGGAGCTTATATAAAGAAATATGATAACCTTAGCTTGGAGTGAAACCATGCTCATCCAAAAGCTCTAAATATTGGGCTTCAAAGATATTCAATACAAGAACATCTTTAGTTTCTAAGCAGCGTCTGACCTCAGAAGTGAGTAGATTTGCTGTCAATGTTCACAGTGAACTTTCTGCAGTGCGCTATTTGTTCAGTCATTGCCTT
>JAWQFJ010025151.1:37500-45000 GCA_034096865.1 Theodoxus fluviatilis
AATAATAAAGGACTTAAGAGACAATGAACAATTAAAAACAAACGACTGATTCTCCTTCTCTCTCTCTCTCTCTCTCTCTCTCTCTCTCTCTCTCTCTCTCTCTCTCTCTCTCTCTCTCTCTCTCTAACGCGCATGCACGCGCGCACCTGCTCACACACACATCACACACGCATGCACACACACACACACACGCACACATACACACACACACACACACACACACACACACACACACACGCACACACACACCACATGTACACGTGCGCGAGCACGAGCATGAACTCGCACTCACAGTCGGAAGATACAATGATCTCTGAATCCACCATCCATCCGCACCTCCTACTCTCCGCCCTGCATCTTGTCTCAGCATCTCATCAACAACAAAAAGACACTAAGGAAAGCATGTTCGGAAAAGATGTATCTTAAGCGCGGTCTTGGAAGATTCTTATGAACTGGCCTGTCTGATTTGACAAGAAAGGATGCACCATTTAAGGCACCAAGACAGAAGAAGATGGTTTACAATAGCAGTGCAGGGAGACGAAAGAAACTGTCAGAAAAGCATCCAAAGCATAGGGCGACCGGAAGGACATGCAAGGGTGGGTAAGGTCAAGGACCCAAAGAAATACAATGGGCTGCAAGGGTATGATCATGTGAGTTGATGTCACACAAGACAAGTGAAATTGTCCATGTATCTCAATGGACCATAGCATGTCCCATGGCAGTCAGGCTGACAGCTGTCATTCAGGATTGCCCCAACCCCCACTCCTCCACTTGATAACTGAGCATGCCGCTTGCAGCCGTTTAGGGCAAACCAACTGTGAAGACATCGAACTCGGCAGATGAAGTGATGAACACGATTGGCAAGACACGATGTCGAATTCTAAAGAAAAAAGATAAAGGATAAAATGCATACAACCCTACAAGTCCTCTGGATTCAAAACCAGAAAGTCTACACACTATCGCTGCAGAGGTGCATTATCGGGGTTAAGGCCCAGAAAATGACGGAACAAGGAAAGAGTAGATTATAGAGTGGAAACAAATCTGCGATTTGAAGGAGCTGCAAAGTGACACTCTGATTAGTTTAAGATGCTGAACTGGGTATCCTGTGGGCTCTATCATCACAGTCAGGGTTCCACTAATGGTAAGGGAAATGTCAGGTAGGTTCTTCTCGCGGGCCTTGCAAACTGCTTGATCGATAATGGAAGCGTGCTTTGTAGGACTACGTGGTCTACATGGAAGTACATTGTAACTTTGGGAGAAAAGAAACGATGACTGCATTGATAACGAAGCATTTTTCCGAAGGCTTATGTAGGACACGTCATACGATTTTTAAAATCACATCTTTGAGTGATGGACAGTGCCACGACCCAAGCAGCTTCGTCCACGCTTTTGACGTGACATGCTGAAGGCCTCCTCACAACTGCACACTTTCTAGCAACTTCGCTGTTTCCATAGGAAAATGTCGCGCTTGCAATTGTCAAAACAATGTTTCGAGCATGCTCAAATGTAGCAATGTTCTGGCAACTATCCTGTTTGCATGGGGAATGTCGCGCTCGCAAGTCCCAAAAGCAATGTTCTGTCGGGTGTCCGCCCAATGGACGCACATGCAATTGTTCATGTCCGTCGGATACTCCCTTGGACGCTCCCTCAAAGAGCCAATCAGATGAGTTCTTGCCTGTGATTTAGATGTAAAGAAGTGTCCAATAATGTCCAAATGGCGGCGTTTCCACGATCGATGAGAATTGCCTGTGGCTTCTGCTATATTTCATCTGTCAGTTGCAGGATGTCCTAATACCTACATATTAATATTTTGTACATTTCTTCATCACTGTATCTTTCTAACGTGTTCAATTTGTTGCGGGAAAACATGTTGTAGTCACAAGGAGCGCAGCGGATTCGATCGAGTTGAAATGCAACACCAACCCCGTGTTGAATGTCTGGGCGGAGAACAGAGTTTATAACTAATCTAGAATACGATTTCACACCAAAGGGCATTAATATCGTTTGTTTGTGGGGAAACTGGTTGATTGGGGGGTTGTAAATAAAAAGAATTAACACAATTTCAGTATGAACACGATGTTACGGGGAAAGTTGGAAATATATCTAAGAACAAACCCCATTTAGTGTAATACACGTGCCATAGTAGGTATCATTGACGAAGGTTTATTTTCCGGTAGATGTTCTCGTCTAAAGTTTGTTATGTCGCACCCCAGTTTTCATTTAACGTTTTATCGGACACAGGGATGGATAGATGGATTTTTACTCTTTATCAGCCTTTGTAGGCTATACAAGGCCATTAAGCACGAACATCAAAATAGTTTAGAGTAAGTGCAACACAAGTCGTGATTTTCCTCATTATTCGCCTCTCACGTTACGCATCTATTCTTATCCCCATCCCACAGAGGGACCGGATACAAGGGAATTTCGTGTCCTTTCAACAAAACTCGCCACGTGTCAGGAGGCCCTGTGACCATCCTCTTGTAAGATCGAAGAACGGCATTTTGAAAAGAAAGTAGGTTGTACAGAAATAGCGGTGAATTTGCTCGCTTCGTGCAAAGTAGTTTCTTATGGTTCAAAATGCCTACAAATTTCTCCATAGACTGACAAAGAATGCCAGATTTTGTTTGTGCTTTTTTACTTTAGGTTTTCGTTTATTTCATCAACAGGTTTTGCTTGCTACAAACACCTATAATAGCATTTTCTGGAGGGTTTTTTCCCTCTCATTTTGTTGGTAGAGAGCTTTCAATTCAAAACACCCTCCAAAAGATTTATTTCTGTTACATGAACAAAAGCTTTTTGTGCGGGAAACACAAAGAATATAATGGAGGTTTGTAGGTTTAGATGAAAAAATGCTTGACTTCTAAGACAAACATAGTGGGTCTGCGTGTATTGACTCTAAAGTTTCTATTAACGCAACCTGCAAAATGCGTTTAAACCGTAACAGATATCATTTCCTATCAGATCATTCACCTTTGTAAAACTCCGTGATGATTTGCATGTAGATTCAAAGTAAGTAAGAACAAAGACAAGTCTCTGACAATTCTGTCCAGTCAGTTCACATCCGAGAGTAACATACGGCTGGAGCCGCTCGATGGCCCCAAGAGCAGCTGGAACCCCTGGCTGTTAGGTTCTCAGGGCCTGATCCTGTGGTTCTGCCAGGGATGGTCCCTAACAGCCAGAAAGGCTGCTGAGGGCATTGAGACAGAGTCACGAATTCAGAGAGTTCAGATGCAACCGTGTGTTCAAACCACTTGAGAAGATCGAGCCCAAACCACGCGCAACAACAAAACTGGCTGTCTTACTGAAAATGCACGGACACAGCTGTCAAGTTATTATTTGCTGTGCAGTCACTGCGTGCATATTTGACATTATGTCCCCGTCAAAAGGGATTCTGCTGTCGCATACAACACGTATTACATATGTGGTTTATCTTTGATTTTCTATTGCAAAGTGCGTTATACATACTTCGTCAACAAATCTGCAATTAATCTTTCGCTTACTCATTTCCTTTCTCTCTCAACCCAGAAGCCAAGAGTTTGATTCAAAGCAACTTTCTGGAAATCATATAAATGCCATTTGAAGAGATAAAAGCGTATACGTAAAAGATCAAGCAAGCGAATATCATTTCGTTGGAAAAGTGGGGGAGACACACACGCACACACGCACGCACACACACACACACACACACACACACACACACACACACACACACACACACACACACCGATAGAAACACGCAAACGGAGAGCTACGTGACGGCTAGGAATAAGATCCCTGAAATGTAATCAACAGAAAAGATCTTGTGAACGCGGCGACGAAGGCTGAAATTTGGAATTGTTCTTGTTGGCATTCTATTAAAGGGTGCCTGAGCTCCGAAAGGAGTAATTCGCACGTGCATAAGAGCTTTCCAAGGGTCAATGGAAATGGGATGTCTTGGTGCTTTCATCATTTGCCATCAGTCCATTCAAGCTGAAGAGACGACTAAAACGAATAGGGTTTTAGCCCAAGGCGAAGCGTTTCCTGGAAACACGGTCCGTAGGAAGCCTCTAATTCAACGTTATAACGTCCCTTGTCCCGGACAGAAAATCTGGCTTCAAATTGAAACCCCCAGGCCATGTCTGGACAATTCCGTCTGCCTTCTTTTGTTTCACCTTCTGAAGGAATACTCTGATGTGAACCAGGGTGAGAGTTGGAAAAAACATGTTGAGTTTTAGAATTCCTCTCAACGATGTGATGGCGCACTCTGAAACCTCCTGCGCTAGTGCAGATGTGAAAGGCACAAGTTTTGTAACACGATGAGGCAAATCGATACGAACTTCGCACCATGGGCTTCTAAGCCTCTCTGAATACCGGGCGTCATGCCTATTCAGTGCGGAATGTGACGATTGTATGAAGTACAGTTGTTAGCCATTGATAATTTCGA
Source organism: Theodoxus fluviatilis (assembly GCA_034096865.1). NCBI lineage: Eukaryota > Metazoa > Mollusca > Gastropoda > Cycloneritida > Neritidae > Theodoxus > Theodoxus fluviatilis. The sequence goes on from JAWQFJ010025151.1 coordinate 41,924, forward strand.
AGAGCACGATATCGATAAGACGTGGGGGGAAACTCAAAGCAAGTATACACGCGCGCACACACACACACGCACGCACGCACGCACACACACACGCACGCACGAACGCACGCACACACACACGCGCGCGCGCACACACACACACACACACACACACACACACACACACGTGAAGAACACAACTGTCACCTGCACAAAGCTGTGTACAGATCCGCAGCAGAACAAAGTCCTTGTCGAACGAGAGCCAGAAATCCATCGGGAGTGCGTCTGTCCACTTCCTGTTGGAGTTGTCGTCCTTTGAAGAGCTCCAGACCCAGCCACCACAAAAGGCCCTGGGCGATGCTGACGTCATCGGTGGCGTTGTCGACGACGTATTCAACGACGTCAATGTAGCTCTCTGCTAGACTGTCCGGAGCCTTTCAAGGGAAGGGAAGGAAATGTGACGGTGTTCAAACGATAGAAGTTTCGTTAGACAATATAGATACATTTCATTTTGTAGAATATTGGTGTTATTATTGCTACACATACTGATTTCATTCAACCTCAAGACTAAGATATCAGACAACTAAAAAAACTGGCAGAAGATCTCTACTCCTTTTTTAGCAGGTTTGATGTTGAAGACCTAACTGATACATATATATTAACATATCTTGTCTCTGACGCCTTGCATCTACCCCTTTCTGAAGCTGATGATAGACCTGTTCATCAAAGCCTGAACGCAAACAAAGCAACAGGAGTTGACGGTATTTCACCTCGGGTGCTCAGAAAGTGTGCATCAGAACTGAGCCCATTTCACTACACTATTCAATCGGCCACACCAAACTGGCACTGTGCCTATGCTGTGAAAGAAGGCTAACACCCTGTCAATACCGAAGAAGTGTAATGCCACCACCCTAAATGACTTTCGTCCAGTAGTTCTCACTCCTGCTTTATCCAAGTGCCTTGAAAAACTTGTTCTAAAATTCCTCATGCCCCATGTGAAACAATGCCTTGACAAGCACCAGTTTACTTTCTGCTCGAAGAGGGGAGGTGATGACACCACCATCTGGCTTTTGCTGTCCGTTTTTACTCGCCAAGATCACCCTGGGAACTATGTGAGAGTCCTCTTTGTAGATTACAGTTCTGCCTTCAAAGCCATCAGATCATCAATATTCAGCAAACAACTACGGAAAATGGATGTCCTACTGCCGCTGAGTAGATGGATCATGAACTTTCTGGCAGACAGCCACCAACATGTAACAGCTGATGGTCTCAGATTCCTAACATCTGTTGTGATTACAGGCGCACTCCAATGCTGTGTCACCTCCCCTGCACTCTACAACATATATGCCAACAGTTGTACACCCCACACCGCGTGTACACTCAGGCAGAAATATGGAGACAATTTGGCTCTGGTTGGACTCATAGAAAACTGCGACGAGAGCACTTATCTCGAGGAAACAGCAAAACTAGCATCTTTGAGTCAACACAATCACTTCTTCAACAACGCTTCCAATACAAAAGAATTGGTTCTGGACTTCATTAAGCAGAGCAGCACAGTAATATCCATCGTCGTGAGTGGGAAGAAAGTGGAAATAGTGTTTTTACCTGACAATCCGATCAAACCTCTTCTACTTCTAGTCACAACACGCCTGGAGACATTTTTAAGAAGTGTCATTGTAGACTATGCTTTTTCCGGCGACTCAAAAAGTTTTATGTAAGCTGTTCTGTCATGACATATTTTTTCAAAGCTGCCGTTGAGAGCACTCTGTCCTACAGCATAGCGAACTGATTCCCTGCACTGTCCCAAGCCGACAAAGATAAACTTAAGAAATTATATTTAGAACTAGCAAATGACCGGGTCGGAACTACTACACTGGGACGATTTCCGTACTGGTAGGACACTCAAAACGGCCAGGAGCACCATGAACAATCCCACCCACTCTCTCAGTCGAAAGTTCTGTTGTGTGTCCACCCAATAGGAACGCGCACTATTTTTTTCATGTCTATCGGACACTTCCTCGAACAAGTGGGTTCCTGCTTGTGACATAGAAGCAGACATGTGTCCAGCAAGATGTCCTAATGGTTGCCTAGCCTCGCTCAATTCGAAACTTCTGCGGCGTCTGCTACTTCATCTGTCAGTTATAGGATGCCCTGACGCCTATATGAATTTCTCGTACAGTCCCACATCGCTGTATGTTTCTCATGTGTGCAAGTTATTGAAAAACCCAGTTGTTGTCACAAAGTGCGCAGCTGTCTGGATCCAGTTTTTAAAAATTAAACATCCCTCCTTGTTGAACGATGCAATTTCATACTATAGGAATTTTTTTTTCGTTTTGTGTGTGGGGAACTGGTTGGTTGGCGAGTTGTAACTCGAAAGGAATACCACAATGTCACTAAGAGCACGATGTTAACCAAAACAGTTGGAAATACGCTTATCAACACAGTCTAGAGTGATACACGTGGCCTCGTGGTATCGTTGTCGACTTCCACGCGATTAATGTGGGTTCATTTTCCGGCCGTTGCCCTCGTCTGTAATTTTCATTCCCTTTTTAAAAAGGTCACCCCAGTTCTCATTTAGCTGTTTTACGCAAACCCACGCACGTACACACGTATGCGCAAACGTGCGCACAACTAAGAAACGTTCCTTATGCGTCCTGGGGCAAGGGAGGAAACTCCAATATACTCACTGCACGAAGCGCGCTCTCCAGCTCCCTGAGGGCCGATCCGTGGAGCTTGGAGGAGGGGCGGGTGCGAGGCGGGGAGGGGGGCGGGTAGCTGTCCACGTGACTGGCCACGCTAGAGCTGACGCTGGGGGGACGGGGCGCAGGAGGTGGACCCGCTGCAGGCGGGGAGTGGAGGGGGGCTTCTCTGGTGAGGTGAGCAGCCTCCTGGGAATCAGGCAGCATGGTGTCAAAGGGTGTTGTGCACAGCTGTTACCTACTACTACGTAGTACTAGTCAAATTTGTTTCAAAGCTTGACTGGAATGTGACTGCAAAGATACAAAGACGGACGCACAGGCAGACACGAAGACACTAACACGGACAGAGAAACAGACAGATCATTACACAGAATGACATATGCACACAAACAGACAGAT
>JAWQFJ010025152.1:0-20000 GCA_034096865.1 Theodoxus fluviatilis
ACAGGTCATGGAAAACCTGGAAAGTCATGGAATTTGATTTTTCATTTTCCAGGCCTGGAAAGTCATGGAATTTCAACTTAGGTCATGGAAAGTCATGGAATTTAAGAAAGAAAAAAAAGAAAGAAAAAAGACGTTTTCTAGGCTGTGCTTCGCGCGATACTCTCAATCTAATTTTAAACACTGAGCACGTCAGGAAAACGTGCCCTTGCATCCCATTGGTTAATTCTGAAGGCTCGTGTGCCTTCTGCTTCCTGATTGGTTCTTTGGCTAGGTGACCTCGTTTCATTTCCACGCCGGTCCGGTCAGTTGGTTCAAACGAGGACAGAGTGAAAAGAGCTTGTTTTGTTTGTGGTGCAGTGTTTCTTTGAGAATCAGGAGACCCTGAATACCGTGAGTGGGTCATGCGAGCGAGAGTGGATGGGATGGCAAAGTGCCGATTTTGTGAAAAAGACTTTGATGTATCCAACATGGGAGAGGCAGCCTTGAAAAGTCACATGAAAGGTGTCGCGCACCAGGCGCGTGCTAAAAAACACCAAGAAGAAAAGAGCAAACGTCAAACACGAATATCAGATTTTGTTCAAACTGCAAAAAATGCTGAGACAGAGAGTGCTTCAAAGGTGGTGGTTCCAGCTGGCGCTGCTACGCCGGTCGAAACTAGGCCTGCACCCACTGGCAGTGGCAGTAGATCTACTGGGATTGACACTTTCTTGACAACAGAGGACACACTGAAAGCAGAAATTTTGTGGACTTTGAAAATGGTCATCTCCCACTTCTCATTCTCCAGTACCAAAGGAATGAACGAGCTGTTCCGTCGCATGTTTCCCGACAGTGTCATCGCCTCCAAGTTTGCCTTGAGTGAAAGCAAAGCCCGGTACTTGACAACTTTTGGTCTGGGGCCACATTTCTTAGACATGCTCAAGGCAAAGGCCCGGTCTTCTGATTCTCTGGTGCTGCTCTTTGATGAGTCCCTGAATGCTGAACTTCAGAAGAAACAGCTGGATATCCATGTCTGATTTTGCTATTTACCATTGGCGCTGGATCGAAATGGCGACCGCATGTCTGTTTCAAAATGTTGCTGTTTCTAATGTAATTTGGTCAAATATAGTTCTGGTTTAATTAGAATAGCTTAAATATATCATATTCATTTCTAAGCCATTTCGAAGACATTAGCGCCATTTCGGTAAATAGCATGACCGTCAAAATCACACAATGGCGAGTAAGAGCGTGACGGCGCAGATGCGATTTTGACAGACAAATCAGTTGAAATCGGTTAGTTTTGGGGGGTTTTTGTTTCAGTTTATCCTAGAACAATCATTTAGGAAGATATTTATTGCAATATTTTGCACATATTGGAAAAAGTATTGTAGAACTCGGGACCTTCAGCGAGTGCTAAATAGACGCCGCACGCGATGTTCGAAGAAATTTCATCAGACCGGAAGTGGCCGTCGGTTCGATAGAATCCACTTTTTCTAGGATTCGCACATATCAATAACACAAAATACCAATGTAACATGAAAGATGAAAGTCTTTCTGAGTTGTCTAATTTTTAAAACTAGTGGTAGGATTCCGTGGTAATTTGTATCAAATCTTTGCGCTACTACAGTACTAGCCAAAATGCACTCGGCAATACCACTTCACTTTCATGGCTAATTGTGGACAATCCACAAAATATTGTGAATAAAAACAAGAATGAAAGTTGTTTATAAAGCAGAAGGTTTCAAGAACATGTCGTGTAGTTTTGTGTTAATCCGTCTTATTTCCGCTGAGAACATACAAGCCGATTACGTAAAAAAACACCCTCCGCCACTACCAACTCGCGGTGGCTCGACGGAGTTTGCATTTCGCGACTCAGGTTGGTCTCTTCTAAACACTCGTCCGTCGAAGTTTCTCATTTGATCAAGTTGAAACTTTACTACTCATTAGAGAAAAGATTGCTCTTTCGTTCGGTGTATGTTTTAACTTCCGGTGAAAATCGAAAGACGAGTTATGGATGAAAGTTCGAACGTCATCGGACATTTTGTTAAAATTTGCTCACTCCCGCTTTTCCGATCAATTTCGTACAGACACCCTCGGATTCTACAATATTTCCCCCTTCCACCGCTATATTCGATGTTAATGTACGATGAATCTACTTTTTGTCTAGCGCTCGGATTGTGCGCTTGAAGGGAGAAAACAGGCGGAAATTTTCCACCTGTTTGTGTGTACATCAGACCGCAATGGCGTTGTGTAGACGCGTGCTCGATTACCACATTCAGCGTGCGTTAATCGTTGAAGCACCAGACAATTTGGGACAAAAGTATCATCATTTTAAGGAGTACTTGTTTGAAAGTTTTCTGCATTTGTCAGTTTTTGAATCAATCTGCTGTAAAAAATAATAAAAAGAATTAGATTTTTTTTTTACAACGGGTGTATTGTGCGTGAGTTTGGTCGTGCGCCATACACTTTTCTCTGTAGAATTGTCATGTATCACAGTACGCTAGGTCATGGAAAATGTTGTTGAAGGTCATGGAAAGTCATGGAAAAGTCATGGAATTTTGTATCTAAAAACCTGTACGAACCCTGTTGGTAGCAATAGGGATAGAGTGAAGGCTTTGGTAGCAATGGTGGTGATAGAGTGAAGGCTTTGGTAGCAGTGGTGGGGATAGAGTGAAGGCTTTGGTAGCAATGGTGGGATAGAGTGAAGGCTTTGGTAGCAATGGTGGGGATAGAGTGAAGGCTTTCGTAGCAATAGTGGGAATAAAGTGAAGGCTTTGGTAGCAATAGTGGGAATAAAGTGAAGGCTTTGGTAGCGATGGTGGGAATAGAGTGAAGGCTTTGGTAGCAATGGTGGGAATAGAGTGCAGGCTTTGGTAGCAATGGTGGGGATAGAGTGAAGGCTTTGGTAGCAATGGTGGAGATAGAGTGCAAGCTTTGGTAGCAGTGGTGGGGATAGAGTGAAGGCTTTGGTAGCAATGGTGGGGATAGAGTGAAGGCTTTGGTAGCAGTGGTGGGGATAGAGTGCAAGCTTTGGTAGCAGTGGTGGGGATAGAGTGAAGGCTTTGGTACCAATGGTGGGGATAGAGTGAAGGCTTTGGTAGCAGTGGTGGGGATAGAGTGAAGGCTTTGGTAGCAGTGGTGGGGATAGAGTGCAGGCTTTGGTAGCAGTGGTGGGGATAGAGTGAAGGCTTTGGTAGCAGTGGTGGGGATAGAGTGAAGGCTTTGGTAGCAATGGTGGGGATAGAGTGAAGGCTTTGGTAGCAGTGGTGGGGATAGAGTGAAGGCTTTGGTAGCAATGGTGGGGATAGAGTGAAGGCTTTGGTAGCAGTGGTGGGGATAGAGTGAAGGCTTTGGTAGCAGTGGTGGGGATAGAGTGAAGGCTTTGGTAGCAATGGTGGGGATAGAGTGAAGGCTTTGGTAGCAATGGTGGGGATAGAGTGAAGGCTTTGGTAGCAGTGGTGGGGATAGAGTGAAGGTTTTGGTAGCAGTTGTGGGGATAGAGTGAAGGCTTTGGTAGCAGTGGTGTGGATAAAGTGAAGGCTTTAGTAGCAATGGTGGGGATAGAGTGAAGGCTTTAGTAGCAATGGTGGGGATAGAGTGAAGGCTTTGGTAGCAATGGTGGGGATAAAGTGAAGGCTTTGGTAGCAATAGTAGGGATAGAGTGAAGGCTTTGGTAGCAATGGTGGGGATAGAGTGAAGGCTTTGGTAGCAGTGGTGGGGATAGAGTGAAGGCTTTGGTAGCAATGGTGGGGATAGAGTGAAGGCTTTAGTAGCAATGGTGGGGATAGAGTGAAGGCTTTGGTAGCAATGGTGGGGATAGAGTGAAGGCTTTGGTAGCAATGGTGGGATAGAGTGAAGGCTTTGGTAGCAATGGTGGGGATAGAGTGAAGGCTTTGGTAGCAATAGTGGGAATAAAGTGAAGGCTTTGGTAGCAATAGTGGGAATAAAGTGAAGGCTTTGGTAGCGATGGTGGGAATAGAGTGAAGGCTTTGGTAGCAATGGTGGGATAGAGTGAAGGCTTTGGTAGCAATGGTGGGGATAGAGTGAAGGCTTTGGTAGCAATGGTGGGATAGAGTGAAGGCTTTGGTAGCAATGGTGGGGATAGAGTGAAGGCTTTGGTAGCAATGGTGGAGATAGAGTGCAAGCTTTGGTAGCAGTGGTGGGGATAGAGTGAAGGCTTTGGTAGCAATGGTGGGGATAGAGTGAAGGCTTTGGTAGCAGTGGTGGGGATAGAGTGCAAGCTTTGGTAGCAGTGGTGGGGATAGAGTGAAGGCTTTGGTAGCAATGGTGGGGATAGAGTGAAGGCTTTGGTAGCAGTGGTGGGGATAGAGTGAAGGCTTTGGTAGCAGTGGTGGGGATAGAGTGCAGGCTTTGGTAGCAGTGGTGGGGATAGAGTGCAGGCTTTGGTAGCAGTGGTGGGGATAGAGTGAAGGCTTTGGTAGCAGTGGTGGGGATAGAGTGAAGGCTTTGGTAGCAGTGGTGGGGATAGAGTGAAGGCTTTGGTAGCAATGGTGGGGATAGAGTGCAGGCTTTGGTAGCAGTGGTGGGGATAGAGTGAAGGCTTTGGTAGCAATGGTGGGGATAGAGTGAAGGCTTTGGTAGCAGTGGTGGGGATAGAGTGAAGGCTTTGGTAGCAGTGGTGGGGATAGAGTGAAGGCTTTGGTAGCAATGGTGGGGATAGAGTGAAGGCTTTGGTAGCAGTGGTGGGGATAGAGTGAAGGCTTTGGTAGCAGTGGTGGGGATAGAGTGAAGGTTTTGGTAGCAGTTGTGGGGATAGAGTAAAGGCTTTGGTAGCAGTGGTGTGGATAAAGTGAAGGCTTTAGTAGCAATGGTGGGGATAGAGTGAAGGCTTAAGTAGCAATGGTGAGGATAAAGTGAAGGCTTTGGTAGCAATGGTGGGGATAAAGTGAAGGCTTTGGTAGCAATGGTGGGGATAGAGTGAAGGCTTTGGTAGCAGTGGTGGGGATAGAGTTAAGGCTTTGGTAGCAGTGGTGGGGATAAAGTGAAGGCTTTAGTAGCAATGGTGGGCATAGAGTGAAGGCTTTAGTAGCAATGGTGGGGATAGTGAAGGCTTTGGTAGCAATGGTGGGGATAGAGTGAAGGCTTTGGTAGCAATGGTGGGATAGAGTGAAGGCTTTGGTAGCAATGGTGGGGATAGAGTGAAGGCTTTCGTAGCAATAGTGGGAATAAAGTGAAGGCTTTGGTAGCAATAGTGGGAATAAAGTGAAGGCTTTGGTAGCGATGGTGGGAATAGAGTGAAGGCTTTGGTAGCAATGGTGGGAATAGAGTGCAGGCTTTGGTAGCAATGGTGGGGATAGAGTGAAGGCTTTGGTAGCAATGGTGGGGATAGAGTGAAGGCTTTGGTAGCAGTGGTGGGGATAGAGTGAAGGCTTTGGTAGCAGTGGTGGGGATAAAGTGAAGGCTTTGGTAGCAATGGTGGGGATAGAGTAAAGGCTTTGGTAGCAATGGTGGGGATAGAGTGAAGGCTTTGGTAGCAATGGTGGGAATAGAGTGCAGGATTTGGTAGCAGTGGTGGGGATAGAGTGCAGGCTTTGGTAGCAGTGGTGGGGATAGAGTGAAGGTTTTGGTAGCAGTGGTGGGGATAGAGTGAAGGCTTTGGTAGCAGTGGTGTGGATAGAGTGAAGGCTTTGGTAGCAGTGGTGTGGATAAAGTGAAGGCTTTAGTAGCAATGGTGGGGATAGAGTGAAGGCTTTAGTAGCAATGGTGAGGATAGAGTGAAGGCTTTGGTAGCAATGGTTGGGATAAAGTGAAGGCTTTGGTAGCAATGGTGGGGATAGAGTGAAGGCTTTGGTAGCAGTGGTGGGGATAGAGTTAAGGCTTTGGTAGCAGTGGTGGGGATAGAGTGAAGGCTTTAGTAGCAATGGTGGGGATAGAGTGAAGGCTTTAGTAGCAATGGTGGGGATAGAGTGAAGGCTTTGGTAGCAATGGTGGGGATAGAGTGAAGGCTTTGGTAGCAATGGTGGGGATAGAGTGAAGGCTTTGGTGGGCCTAGAATGCTTTTGACCTAGATGGGTCTTAATTGGATTAACTGAGAGAGCTGATGTTTGGAACTTGGGAAGACAAAGGGATATACCTGTGTGTGTGTGTGTGTGTGTGTGTGTGTGTGTGTGTGTGTGTCTTTCTGTCTGCTTCATGCAGGTTGATGAATTTCGTTCAGAGAAACTGCATCTTTGTTTCACATTTCTTGGTGGAAAAGGGGCAGTGTCGCAACAACAACGTCAAAAAACGTGTGTCTAAAGATGTAGGGGTTTCCAGATCTTCATAGATCTGGAAACCCCTACAAGTGACTTTCGACATACACAGTGCGTTCGTCAATGTGTTTAGATGCACGTTTTTTGTTTTGACAGCAGATTGTGACAAATGCGCTTTAATTTCATTTTTAATCGTGCATGGTTTTAGCCTTATAGCTGTGTATCTTGCTTTGTATGTGTGAAAATTGTTGGGTGTACTGCTTGAACTTTCTTCAAAGCAGCCTCAGTCAAGGAAATTAATGCTTATTATGTTTCATTCTGCAAATTTGCTGAAAACTAACTTTTTAAAATGGAAAATTAAGAGCAATTTTTCAACCTCTGAAGATTGGTTTTGCAATTAAATTGTTGAGTGAATGGGGGTGGAGGGATGGATGGTGGCTTTGAAACGAACCATCTCACTTTAAAATGAGTAGATATAACTGCTTTCATTTGGTTCAGCAACCGCACCGGCTGAAACAAGTGCAGTGTCAAATGTCTGAGCAACGTCCTTGTTACAGTCTAGTTTGCAACTGCTCTAGTAGTCCATGCTGACTGTACAACTCCAGATGGTAATCATATTTTTGTTTCACTTTTTTTAATCACTGGATTCATGTTACTTTTCCGTACAAATGCGTCGTGAGTGCATGAAAAATCTCTGCTTTGCCACTTTTTTTCCTAATTTTTGTTGGTTTTATTGCGACATTTCCACTATGATCTTCTGTAATGCAAGTTGGGCAATTGTGATTTTCAATTTTGTTTGTCTTTCATATATGTACAGAGTACAGGGGTTCGGGTGCCGACCATGCCTTTGAAAGCGCTTGAAAGATCATTGCCTCTCTATTTGTATCCGTAGTCAAGTAACCATCCAAAAACACGGCTGCTCTACTTAGCTGATCACCAGCAGGAGGCTGATAAATAATTGCGTGCCTTCTTCTTTGTTTTTTTTATGTGCGTGCTAGCTTTGTAAATAAACTGTCTCACTCCTTGATTGGTTTTGTTGTTTAGTGCTTAATCCCCCCCCATTTTACCATTATACACACACGCACACTCACACACACATATGCACATACCCGCGCGTGTACACACACGCTCACACAAACACTCGTGTGCGCGCGACACACACAGGCAGTAAATCGGTATCACATTCAGGCTAGGTCAAGGGGTTCCGGCCAGTAGTAAGTGGAGAGCAGAAGGCTATCTAGCTCTGCCTGGCGCAGTAGAGTCCATGCTGGTGTAGCAGCTTTTGAACAGAGAAGATCGAGTGATACTGCTGTGAAGCGAGCCACCAGGAAGTCCAGAGCCAGCAGTTTGTCTTCCCCTGGTCAGCCACCTGCACTTCCCTGTCCACACTGCAACAGACTCTTTCGGGCCCGGATTGGTCTCACCAGCCATCTGAGGACCCACAACCAGATGAAATGATGACATCTATCATTCTATGGTCCTCATCGATCCCGATGGACGAACATCAGCCTCCTAGAAATAGAAGCAGACTCCACGTGAAATACAATCCGCGGAGGTTTTCAACACTAGCTCCCCTGAATGCGTTGAATGTGCCTGGGATTAAAACTATCAGTAGTCCAGCAGGACTGAGCAAGAAACAGCTGGAAGTGTTCCGAATAATGATACTAGCGGGAAAAATATCAGAAACTAGTGTTTGAATGTTAAAATGCATATTTCAATCCATTCGGAGAGAGAACGAACGAATGGTTTATTGAAGAGGCCTCCAGTATATTTCAAGTACATTTTCCAGAATCGCATTCAACAGGACAAGACAGCGTATTTACTGGCACGAGGTGAAACAGAATCACAATCAGAAGGACAAGATGGTGCATCTACTTGCAGGAGGTGAGATACATTCGCAATCAACAAGATAGATGGCGTATTTACTTGCATGAGGTGAGACAGAATCGATCAAGTGTCAGGTGGTCTGCAGCCCCGACCCTGGTCTTCCAACGGTAGTAGCAGGTACGGAGGGGAGAGGAGGTACAAGAAAGGTCAAACGCTGGGCATTGTTCAAGCTACACATTGTCCAACAGGACGCAAACTATGCCTCGGCATATACCAAGGCACCTCGTAAGACACTATTTCTAGCAGAGAAAGGAGCAGCAAGAACTCAGAAGATCCAGGACATTCCATAAGGTACCTTGACTTTTTCCCCTACTCAGTTACTATTTTTGGGAATGTGATGGATTCTCCTTGCACTACGATGGGGGGTGGGTTGGGGGATATGGTGGAGAACAAAAAAGGAGTGTTGGAACATTATAGCAAGTTCCATTACTACAGCCAGCCACCTGTACTGCAGGCGCCCTGCTCGCCGCACATTGCTTACTGCACAGCACAGGCAGCAGCGACTGCAGTGGGGACATCAACACCTCAACTGGAACCAGTGGCAGTGGCGAGACATCCTTTTTACGGACGAAAGCCGCTACTGCATCAGCCACGCGGACGGCCGCATCAGGGTGTGGCGAAGACGCAACCAGAGGTACGCCGCCAACAACATCCTGCAACACAACGCCTGGGGAGGCCCCAGCGTCATGATCTGGGGTGGGATAGGCCTCAACCGTCTTGTGGGCCCCGTGGTCTTCCAAGGCATCGGCCCTGGGCGCGGAAACGGCGTGAATGCACAGCGGTACATCAACCAGGTCCTGGGGCCCACAGTCGTGCCGTACTTCCAGCTACACGGCAACCTTTCCTTGCAGCAGGACAACGCTCGCCCCCACACCGCGAGGGCCACCACGGCCTTCCTGCAGCAGAACAACATCAGGGTGATGCCCTGGCCCTCCCTGAGCCCGGATATGAATCCCATTGAACACTTGTGGGACATTGTGCAAAGGGAGCTGAATGCCTTCCAGCCGAGGCCAACAACCGCACCCCAGTTGGAGCAGGCCATCAGGCAAATCTGGACCACCATCAACATAGCCACTGTCAACCGCCTAGTGCGCTCCATGAGAGCCAGATGTCAGGCCCTTGTCAACGCCAATGGGGGACACACGCGTTACTGAGCCTGGCGGTGAGAACTTTCGTTCGGTAACGTTTTTTTGTTTGTGACAATCAAAGAACATTGCCCCAAGATTTTTTGGTACCAATTGTCGTGAAATTCGTTCGATTCGATCTCGTCAAAATGAAATGTACAAGAATGAGATTAAATTTCTTGAAATTTCAACTTGCGTTTCTTTTGGACTTCAGTATATTAACAAAGGCTTCACAACATTGCCGCCTCTCACAAAGCGGGTTGCCAGTCTTGCAACTGGTCAAAGGTCTACCCACTACAGCTTTAAATGATTTGTTGATTATCTGTTCTCCCCCCCCCCCTTTCTCATTGTCACCCCCCCCCCCCCCATACTTCCCTCTCTCTCTCTCTCTCTCTCTCCTCTCTCTCTCTCTCTCCTCTCTCTCTCTCTCTCTCTCTCTCTCTCTCTCTCTCTCTCTCTCTCTCTCTCTCTCTGTATTGCACAACAGCAGCCCACTCACAGGAGATGGCGCTTGCGATTATCTGGTCATGTCAGGCATGCGCGGTCTTTTGCAGTGTGACACCATTCCATTATCTCCCCCCCCCCCCCTCCCTCAAGCCCCTCCTCCCAAGCCCCCGCCTCCCGCCCCCCCCCCCCCCCCCCCCCCCTCCACCCTGTTCCTGCCTGCCGAGGTACTTCCGTGTTGCTGGACTGCAAGGCGGGGCTAGCTGGAGTATGGTATTCAAGGTATGTTAAAAGCAAGTCTTGTCACATTAGCCAAAACTAAAACAGGGAAAATATTGCTGTGATCTTTCCACATTTGTTCCAGTAATTAAAAAAAAACCAGCAAGTCTCTCATTAATTTTGTCAGCAAAAGAACCAAGTTAGGGACATAACGTACTTGTCATCCATTGAATTTGCAATCCACGAGGAGTTTTCCTCGCAGTCAGGGGAAAAAGGAGAGCATGGACAGCATGCAAACCAAATAAGATCGTGGTGTTTCATGACGACTGCTTCAATTGAGCGAAATTTCCAACTGCAGTTCGTGCACGGTCATAACGTTTACAAGAACCTGGTTTCATATCTGTCCAGTAACTAGACGGAAAGACAGACACCAACTAGGCTGCAGGCGAGGATTACATCCCTGAAGAACCGAATCTACCATTCGCAGCCTCTGTCTCCCACAAATCCAAGAAATCTGCAATTTCTCGTAAGTGTGAATACTAACTCGTACTCATCAAGTTAAGGTTTGTAGTGAAGCTTACGCAGTTCTCAGAGTTACTGCAATGCTTTTTAATAATGCGCCTTCACTGAAGGCAGATAATTTGTTCGTGTGTGTGTGTGTGTGTGTGTGTGTGTGTGTGTGTGTGTGTGTGTGTGTGTGTGTGTGTGTGTGTGTGTGTGTGTGTGTGTGTGTGTGTGTGTGTGTGTGTGTGTGTGTGTGTGTGTGTGTGTGTGTGTGTGTGTGTGTGTGTGTGTGTGTGTGTGTGTGTGTGTGTTTGTTTGTGATATTATGTGTGTGTGAGAGAGAGAGAGAGAGAGAGAGAGAGAGAGAGAGAGAGAGTGTGTGTGTGTGTGTGTCTGTGTGTGTTTGTGTGTGTGTGTGTGTTTGTGTGTGTTTGTGTTGTGTGTGTGTGTGTTTGTGTGTGTGTGTGTTTGTGTGTGTGTGTGTGTGTGTGTTTGTGTGTGTGTTTGTGTGTGTTTGTGTGTGTTTGTGTATGTGTGTTTGTGTGTTTTTGTTTGTGTGTGTGTTTGTGTGTGTGTTTGTGGGTGTGTGTGTTTGTTTGTTTGTATGTTTTTGTGTGTGTTTTCTGTGTGTGTTTTTGTGTGTGTGTTTGTGTGTTTGTCTGTTTTTGTTTGTGTTTTTGTTTGTGTTTTTGTTTGTGTTTTTGTTTGTGTTTGTGTTTTTGTTTTTGTGTTTTTGTTTGTGTTTGTGTTTGTGTTTTTGTTTGTGTTTCTGTGTGTTTGCTTGTGTGTGTGTGTGCGTCTGTGTGTGTGTATGTTTGCGTTTGTTTGCGCGCGCGCGCGTGTGTGTGTGTCTGTGTGTGTATGTGTGTTTGTTTGCGTTTGTTTGCGCGCGCGCGCGCGTTTGTGTGTGTGTGTGTGTGTCTTTGTTTTCTCCATATTCTTCAAGGTTCTTTACATTCTGTTTTACATGCAAAGACGCGGCGTGGATTTTGCCACTGGAGATGTTTAAGCAATGGTTAGTTGAAAGTACAGCTGGCGGACATACTGGAGTAGGCCCCAGCAGCTTGGCAGGAAGGGGACCCAGTGATGACGATCCTTCGGTTCCAGCATTACGTTGCACCTTCATTGCACGTTTTTCTTTCTGCCCTCCCCCTAGGGGTACGGGGTAAGAATAGACCCACCGCGTCTCCCTACGCGATTCATAAGAGGCGAATAACTAGGGACACCGTGACTTTATATGCGCTTATTCTACATTATTCTAGTGATTTTCGTGCTCACTGGCCTTACATAGCCTGCAAAAGGCTGAACGGCCGTACAATTCCATCCCATCCCATCCCATGCCATCCATCTATTCATCCCTCCACCCATCCTTCGTTCTTTCCCTCCGTCCGTCCTCCTTTCTTCCGTCCGTCCTCCTTCCATCCATCTTCCCTCCATACATCCATCCATTCTTTCTTCCTTTCTTCCTTCTTTCCTTTCTTCTTTCCTTTCATCCTTCATTCCGTCCGTCCTTCCTTTCTTCCTTCCTTTCATCCCACTTTCCGTCCTTCATTCATCCATCCTTCCTTTCATCCTACCTTACCTTCATCCTTCCATGTCCTTGTGAATTGGGAATGAAACAAATAAACTCGCCTTGTTTCTCTACGCGATTCTTAAGAGACGAACAGATAGGGACATCGTGTTTAGTTGCAACTACTCTCGTGATGTTCGTGCTTAATAGCCTTGCATAGCCTACAAAAAACTGATAAGCCGTAAAACGCCACCCAACCATTTATCCATCCATCCATCCACATCTACATCCACAGCCCTCCCTCCCCTTCCCTTCCCTCCCTTCCCTTCCCTCCCTCCCTCCCCCTTCCCTCCCTTCCCTCCCTTCCCTCCCTTCCCTCCCTTCCCCTCCCCTCCCCTCCCCTTCCCTCCCTCCCCTTCCCTCACTCCAATTCTCTCCCCCCCCCCCCCTCCCCTTCCCTCCCTCTCTCCCTTTACCTCCCTCCTCTCCCCTTCCCTCCTCCTCCCCTCCCCTCCCCTCCTCTCCCTCCCCTTCCCTCCCCTTCTCTCCCTCCCTCCCCTTCTCTCCCTCCCTCCCCTTCTCTCCCTCCCTCCCCTTCTCTCCCTCCCTCCCCTTCTCTCCCTCCCTCCCCTTCTCTCCCTCCCTCCCCTTCTCTCCCTCCCTCCCCTTCTCTCCCTCCCTCCCTCCCTCCCTCCCTCCATCCATCCATCCACCCATCCATCCATCCACTCTCCATCCATCCATCCATCCATTTCCCCATTCATCCATCCCCCATCCCTCACTCCATCTCCCAATCCCTCCATCTATCCCTCTCTTCCCTCCCTCCCACCATCACTCCACCCACCCACCCACAACGACAACTTTGAATCTCCATTGTGGACGGGGTGAAGAGAAAACTAGTACGTTGTGGAAGTTTAAACTGTTGTGGTGTAGACATAATGGCTACAGATCTATACTTGTCTCACAAACAAAAACATCAGTGTGCTAGACAGGGAGCAGAGATGGTTCCAGAGAGGAGTGAAGGAGGCTATTTACATCGCAGCCCACAGCCCCACCCTGAACCGTGACCGGGGCCGACACCAACTACCAGCGATCTACTCTTCGCTCGTTCAGTCACACTGCGTGAGTTTACTCACGGGAGTGTGAGACTGAACCCAGTTCTCTCCAGCCTTCAGTTTGCTGAGGAAGATCCTTGGATAAGGATCGAAAGCTGCAAGTGAGTGGCTTCCTTTTTTGTTTGTGAGACAAGTATAGATCTGTAGCCATTAGCAAACTAATATTTTTTTACTTGGGGGTTCGCAAAAAGCGAATAATTGAGGACATGGAAGTTTGATTTACTTATGCTCCAACAAGCTCTGGCGGTGTCAGTCCCTGTCCTGGCTTTGAACAGCCTTCTAATGGCGATGTCAGTCCCTGTCCTGGCTTTGAACAGCCTTCCAACGCTGATGGGCAGCATTCCCCTGTGGGATGATCCCTATGCAGTTCGTAAATGGCGAATAACTAGGGACATCGTTCCTTGATTTGCGTTTACTCCAAACTGTTCTGGTGATGTTCGTGCTTGGTGACCTTACCTAGCCTACAAAGGCTGATAAGCCGTAAAACATTATCCATCCACCCACCCATCCATCCATCTATTCATCCATCCATCTATCTATCCATCCATCAATCCACCCACCCATCCACCCACCCACCCATCCACCCATGGCATCCATCCATCCATCCATCCATCCATCCATCCATCCATCCATCCATCCATCCATCCATCCATCCATCCATCCATCCATCCATCCATCCATCCATCCATCCATCCATCCATCCACCCATCCATCCACCCATCCATCCACCCATCCATCCATCCATCCATCCATCCACCCATCCATCCATCCATCCATCCGCTTCCTCTGTGGGTTGAAAGTCAAACCACATCCACGGCGTCTCCCGTCCCGTCTTGTAAGATGCGAATAACTAGGGAATGCGAATAACTAGGGAATGCGAATAACTAGGGAATGCGAATAACTAGGGAATGCGAATAACTAGGGAATGCGAATAACTAGGGAATGCGAATAACTAGGGAATGCGAATAACTAGGGAATGCGAATAACTAGGGAATGCGAATAACTAGGGAATGCGAATAACTAGGGAATGCGAATAACTAGGGAATGCAAATAACTAGGGAACCGTGTCCTGACGAGCGTATTCCAACTTGTTCTAGTGATTGTGTCATCAATGGCCGTGCCATATTCTTTCATTCATTTATTCATTCATTCATTAGTTCATTTGTTCGTTTGTTCATTTGTTCATTTGTTCGTTCATTGGTTCGTTCATTCTGATAGGTCGTACAACTTCCTGCATTCGTTTATTCATTCGAACCTTCATTCGTTCGTTCATTCAGTTAGTCTTTCTTTCGTCCATTAAATTTTTTAATTTTCTTTGCAGATCAGTTAACCCTTAGTCTCACAGAATAAGAAAAATGGATATAAACGGCATCATTCAAGAGATCAAGGATGGGCGCGACGGAGTAAAGTACTTCGCCTTTGAAGATCTCTATAAGGGACTCGAAAACCGACTTTACTCACCGTATGACTTGGTCAGACGAGACATTTTCCCGCTGTTTGTCAAACACATCACAGCAGACCAGAGCGTGTCTGTGTGCCTCAAGGCTCTGAAAGCTCTCAAAGAGCTGCTGACTCTGCTGCAGCTAAGCAGCGCGGCTGTAGGGGTCAAGGGTCGCGGCCACATCCAGGAAAGGATGGGCGCGGACTTGATACGGACTCTGATTGAGCACGTGTCAGGGTCCGACACTGCGAGGTGCTGCTTGGCCTCGGACTGTCTGCTGACCATTGCCCAGTTTTCGCCCGAGATGAAGAGGCGGGTGGCCGAGAGTGGAATGCCGCAAGTGTTTTTTGCCAGGTCTCAAGTGTCGTTGGACCCTTCAATTTTGGACAGAATTTCTGCTCTCTGGACATTTCTCTTTGACTTGCCTCACAGTCAGTCCGAGACCACGGGTCAAAGGAAGTCTTATGAGTACTATCTCTTCAAGGCTTTGGGAATGTTCTACAAGTTGTCTCGTTTAGACTTCTCGAGAGACTTCGATCTGATAAACATAGGACAGCTGATTCCGATTATCACCTTGGCTTTGCCTGGCTGGTATAAAGGTGACAATTCTCAGCTGATGGGGTGCACCATCCTCCGAGAATGTCTGAGAAGGGGAGATCCAACATTCTTCACCAATGAGATCATACAGGCCAACATCTTGCAATTTCTGGGAGATCTGCTCACCCATCCAAACTCAGACGTGAAAGTTACCACTTTGGAATGCATTGGACGCTGTTGTCGAAATAGTATAGTTCTGTGCAGTGCGATTTTCAAGGAGAAAATTCCAGATAAACTCAAATGGCTCATAGACATACCTGATCCTGTCCAGAACGCGGTTTTCTTGGTCGTTCAAGGAATGATCTGTGGCGGTAAGCAATACGTGATCAGGAAGCTCGCTGACATTGGACTTCTGGAAAGGGTTTTCACTCTCCTGAGATTAGACAACAGGAAGGAGGCTGCTTGCTCGGCGTTGCTGAGCGTAGTTGAACACGGAAGTACGGAACAGAAGAAGATGTTCGTGACAAGAACTGACCTGATCGCTGGTCTCTGTCGCATGGTAGAGGTCACAACTAATCCGTTTGATCTGTTCGTGTTACTCGGGTACATGCAGCTTTTCCTCGATACCGCCACACAACTCGGACACGGCTGGCTGGTCCGAAAGACAATGAACGATCGTCGTGATACACGACGAAAGATTAAGATGATCCGTAAATCTGAAGATGAGTACCTTTCCAGTCTAGGCCATGACATCAAATTTAAGTTAGACTACCCTCGGTAAAAGCTTTTTGGTCATAAGAAAAATTCGTAACTTGCAGAATCGTTTAGAGGGTGTGCTATTTTAGATCAAGCTCAGTATTACCATGCACATTTTACCAACGTATATTACCCACTGACATAAAATGGACACGTTTTCTATACTTTTTTAGTATTTCGAGACATGATGCTACAAAATAGGAATATATCAGCGACACAGGTTTAATCAATAAAAGCTTTTGTTTCCGCACGTCTGTGCTTCAATGCGTGAGAAAATGTAGCTAACATGATCAAGTAGAATATTTTAATACAGTGCAATCTATGCTGCTCATGCTACTACAGTGACAAAGTAATGAACATGTAATCGAGTTTTGTTACGGTAATCAGTTATCTTTACTTTCTCGCGCATCTCTCTTTGAGGTGGCTACTTGTATAGCACCAACTTTCTTTTCACTCTCCAGAGTCCCTTTTCCGATTTCGGCCATCTATTTATTTAGTTTTTGCCATCTAACATGGCCTGTTAAATCCTATACACAATGAAAAAGCATATCTCTGCTCCCTAGAAGTAGACATCTATGACTGTTTTGTGATCACAATGAAAATCAATATCACCTGTCCCCTAGAAGTTGCCATTAAGAAACGTACGTCTTAGTACCTTTGAAAACCTGTATCTCCTGTTTCCTGTGAAGTTGCCATCTAGAAAAGCATGTCTTAGTGCCTTTGAAAACATGCATCTCCTGTTTCCTGTGAAGTTGCCATCTAGAAAAGTATGTCTTAGTCCCTTTAAAACCTGTATCTCCCGTTTCCGAGAAAGAGACTCGTCAAGGTCATCATTTGAACCGAATAGGTGCAATACATGACGCTTTAACTGTTTTGTCTGCACCAGCCGCTCTGGGGTTACTCTTGTCGCTCTATTTATCCGATTTCTTTTCTTTCTGTCCTTGATTTGTCTGTCCAATCGATTTTCAAGACCTTTTATTTTGTATATGTAGTGCCCGCTTCGTTTCCAGTAGACTGCCTTTCTCGTTTCATAGCATTCACCTTGAGCGCATGCGACATGTGTGCGTTTAATCAAATGTACTAACAGCTCAGTATATCTCTTCAATGGTGCTCACTTCAACATCACTTTGCATTCAACAAAATCCATGGTTCTACGCCTTTTAAGCATGAAGTGTATTCAGATTTAGATAAGACGCGGTGAGATTGCTATGTAATATTTTTGGCGGCACCGTGAAACTATCAAGTTCGCACTTCTTTTAACGGTTATTTCATTCAACAGGCATGTGCTCGCTACATATTCGTTGATTGTGTGTGCTGAATGTAGTTGCTGCCTTATTAATTGCAATGACTATTAAACTGTCATTGCTCAAGTATCTTGCTTGCTCCATTCATATTCTTGTGTGTATTTACTCACTGCCTCCTCGTCAGCCCGGGGCTGGGGATCCATGTGGAATAGGGATGCGAACAGGCCCACCGTATCTGCCTACCCGTCCTCTGAAAGGTAGACAACTAAGGACATTAAGATTTGACTTTGCTTTTACTCTAAGCATCTTATTTGGATTTGTAGTCGATGGATTTACATAGCCTCGTGAAACGTCGTTAATGCATCAGTTCGTTCGTTTATTAATTTATTAATGTATTGATTCATTAGCGCTCCATCTCTCTCTCTCTCTCTCTCTCTCTCTCTCTCTCTTTCTCTCCCTCTCTCTCTTTCTCTCTCTCTCTCCCTCTCTATCTATCTATCTATCTATCTATCTATCTATCTATCTATCTATCTATCTATCTATCTATCTATCTATCTATCTATCTATCTATCTATCTCTCTCTCTCTCTTTCTCTCCCTCCCTCTCCCTCCCTCTCCCCCTCTTCCCCTCTGCCCCCCTCCCTGTCTCTGTCTCTGTGCGTCTCTCTCTCTCTGTCTCTCTGTCTCCCTCTCTCTCTCTCTCTCTCTCCCTCTCTATCTATCTATCTCTCTCTCTCTCTTCTCTCCCTCCCTCTCCCTCCCTCTCCCCCTCTTCCCCTCTGCCCCCCTCCCTGTCTCTGTCTCTGTGCGTCTCTCTCTCTCTGTCTCTCTGTCTCCCTCTCCCTCTCTCTCTCTCTCTCTCTCTCTCCCATCTCTATCTATCTATCTCTCTCTCTCTCTCTCTCTCCTCGTTCTCTCTCTCTCTCCTCTCTTCTCTGCTCTCCTCTCTCTCTCCTCTCTCTCTCTCCCTCTCCTCTCCCTCCCTCTCCCTCCCTCTCCCCCTCTTCCCCTCTGCCCCCCTCCCTGTCTCTGTCTCTGTGCGTCTCTCTCTCTCTGTCTCTCTCTCTCTCTCTCTCTCTCTCTCTCTCTCTCTCTCTCTCTCTCTCCCTCTCTCTCTCTCTCGTGAGTGTGTGTGTGTGTGTGTGTGTGTGTGTGTGTGTGCGTGTGCGCGCGCGCGTGTGTTTATGAGCATTTGAGCGCGCTTGGATACGTTTGTGCGCTCGCGAGGGCTATCGTGTATGCGTTCTCACAACCACCGGAGAGTTGCGCTGTAGTCTTCTTAGCAAAAGGTGTTAGAGGCACTGTTCTTCGGCTCTCTTCGGATCTATTCGGCTCCTGACGTCAGCCGACGGAACATATCTCGCCGTACTTTGGTTGACCGGACTGATGATCGAGAGAAATGGGAATCGTTACACTCTGCGTAAGATATTATCGTGAGTGTCTGTCCAGGCCCGTGACGATTGCATCTGAAATCCCTTTCATCATCCTCAGTTTTGTCTGTCTACGTGATTCGTAAAAGGTGAATAACTAGGAAAATCTGACTCGAATTACCTCTAACTAAAATTGATTTCATGGCCTTACCTAACCTACAAAGGTTGATAGACCGTAAAACTCCATTCATTCGTCCGTCCGTCCGTTTGTTCATTCCTTCGTTTGTTCGTACGTTTCTCTGTCTAAGCCACCTCTTACCTATTTACTTAGTCTTTTCTGTATTTTCGAAGTGTGCAAACATCTGATCACAAGTCGGTGTTCGCTGAGGTGGACTAAAACTTTGTGTACTGTGCATATACTTTTATTGGTGGGTTTGTTTTGGCTTTGAACACAGCT
Organism: Theodoxus fluviatilis; assembly: GCA_034096865.1. NCBI lineage: Eukaryota > Metazoa > Mollusca > Gastropoda > Cycloneritida > Neritidae > Theodoxus > Theodoxus fluviatilis. Next base: position 18,796 of record JAWQFJ010025152.1, read on the forward strand.
CTTTACAACGTATCTTCCAATGTTAAAATTCCCAAGCACGACTTGTCAACGTCTGAAAAGAACTGTACGTTTCCTTCATATAAGCACAGCCTACAAGGGCTGATAGGACGTAAAGAACCATCCATCTACCCTTCATATGAGCACAACGAAGAATATAATAACTCGTTGTGATGGGAGGTTCATGAAGATCTATTAAAAACATATCGTGCAACTCAATAGCAAGCGAGGTTGACACCACGAGCCGAGCTTAGCCGATGAGTGGTATGTCATAATTCCATTTGCAAAACGCGTCACCTCCGCCGAGCGTACTCCCGACTGGAGTGAGGTAATCCAAGACTCTCTGTGCATGAGGGCCTGTTTTAATTAACTGAGCAGCGCTTACTGGTTCGCCGTAGTAGCAGTCTTATCTCACCAGTCAGGACGCAGAAGTAGCAGTCTTATCTTACCAATCAGGACGCAGTAGTAGCAGTCTTATCTCACCAATCAGGACGCAGTAGTAGCAGTCTTATCTCACCAATCAGGACGCAGTAGCAGTCTTATCTCACCAATCAGGACGCAGTAGTAGCAGTCTTATCTCACCAATCAGGACGCAGCAGTAGCAGTCTTATCTCACCAAGCAGGACGCAGTAGCAGTCTTATCTAACCAATCAGGACGCAGTAGTAGCAGTCTTATCTCACCAAGCAGGACGCAGTAGTAGCAGTCTTATCTAACCAATCAGGACGCAGTAGTAGCAGTCTTATCTCACCAATCAGGACGCAGTAGTGGCAGTCTTATTTAACCAATCAGGACGAAGTAGTGGCAGTCTTATCTAAAGGCACACAAGGCAACTCCAATTGGGCAACTCGATTGCTCGCCATTCATTGCTTCGTGTGCGATGTCGGTTGAAAGCAACTGACATTCCAAGCAATTTTCTACGCCACCAGCAACTGAGTTGCTCGAGTTTAAACCTGTTCTAGTTTTGGGGGCAGTGGCGTGCCACTCTCTGTGAATCCACCAAGAGCCTCGATCTCGTGTACTCGTGGCTATTGCACATTTAATGGCGGACGTCTTCGCTTCGCTCAGAAAACGCTGAATTTGGGGACACTAGAAACCCCATCCAAAGAAAATGTAAGACATGAACAGCATTAATTTATCAAAGCTGTATGTTGAATGTATCAATAGGTCTTGAAAGCTCGTACAATGTAAATTTCGAAATGCAGGTCAC
>JAWQFJ010025153.1:0-10325 GCA_034096865.1 Theodoxus fluviatilis
TGTGTGTATATTTATGAATAAATATTGCATTCAATAAGACCAATCAGAAAGGTGTAGCTGAATTTGCTTAATTTTTGTAAAAATTTAATTATGTTATGCCCGGAGCACATTTTTTGGTTACTTGTTCTAAATTTCACTAAAATTATTTAGAAGTGTTAGTAATCCACTTATTATATCTTATTGAATAATATAGACCTTCTTCTTTGTTTACAATCATTGTTGATCATAAAAAGGTTATTAATTAAAATTTCACGGAGGGGAGAAAATTGGTATGTTTATTTTTCAGTTATTTTGCTATAACACAAGAACAACTAAGTCTTCAGCAATAAAATTTTGTTTAAATATACCTTCCAGTGTGTTTGTATTCTGTATAAAATTTCATTAGTATAGCTTTCATTAGGTAGTCCCAGTGGTCAGCTATCACCGGCAACTGCACAGAAAACTGCCTAATTGGCTAGTTTGGCTCAAGCATTTTTGATCTACACAAACTATGAACTTATTTGAAACTTGTATCAGAATAAAGATCTGCTTTTCATCTTTCCACCAGTGTCTGTCATCATTTGGGTTTTGTTTTTACTATTTTGCACAAATCAATTGAAAGTAGTGTCCAACGGTCAATAATTACTGCTGACAGAGCCTGCCGAGTGAACCGCAGAGGCACGGGCCTCGGAGGGTCGCCTGGTTCAAACAGTCAGCGGCTCGGCTAGGATAAACATAGGAAGATATAAATAGCACCACTAGAAAGAGCTGGCAGAGAGCTTTCCTGTGGTATCACTTTCGTTGCAGTTAAAACCTCCAAAATGTTTGAAATATGCGTTTAAATGAAAATGTTTTCATTTAAAACGCTTGATTTCCCTTACTATAATAGATACAACAATAAAAAAATATTCACTGCAAAGAGCGTTTTCTTAGCTTTCAGATGATACGAAACTAAGGTATGTAGCTTTCGCATAGCCCAGACGCCGTGGCGTGGAATGACGCGACCCTCGGATGCAAAATGGCAGCCGCCATGGAGGCCGTCGGCCTCTCCGAGTCCGATGAACCGACAGCGTGTCAGGATCAACTGTGCCCTTTTATCGGTAAGTTTCGATGCTCATCTGATGTACACTTGTCATATTTTAGCCTTTTCACATGTTGCAGGTCGATTTAATAGTGCTCAGTTTCTGTTTTCCTTGAAAAACTTCTACTGGATTGACCGTACTCTGACAATGGTTCTCAGTGTAGACTAGTGCAGTGCAAATCAAATCATGTTGTGGCTTTGTCAACGTCGAAGTAAAGTCTATCTAATGTAGTGTGTCAATCAAGAATGTTGTAAGCTTCCCAATTTTTTCTGAATCAGATTCTTTTTCATTTCGGAGTAATAGCCTTTCAAACACAGAAGCTAATGTGATGGAATAAAATCAGGGGCAAGTAACTCTCGAATCCAATTGGGTCAAATTTTGAATTTGAAATGTAATGAGTGTTAAAATGAACCAGTTATCTTACGTGTGATGTAAAAACTTATTTAGTTGGTCGTAGAATGTTTCCTCTTGTGTTTCAACAGCTGTTATATAACTAATTTACAGAATTGGGCCTGTAGTTAGCCTAGACAACATTTAATCAAAACTCTCTCTCTCTCTCCTTCTCATACACACACACTAAACCTTGGATTGTCTCTTGTTTTCCAGTTGATGAGCAGTATAAGCTTCCGAAGAAACATCTCACTGATGAAACAATTCCAAAGTCTGTGTGCCATTCCATGTCTGATGAGCGGACAGCTCAACCTCTGCTCAAATCAGCTTCATGGAACAGTTTGAGAACAAAAACATCTTCTGTTGGGGTGATACCCTTGACTTGGAAACTGTTGAGTCTAATTATGTGTTTGCATGGGACGTGTCCATGGATTCCACAAATGGCTGAGTTTGGTCCCTGAGTGAATTTGGTGGAATCCAACGTCGGTACCAGAAGTACAAGCAGCAGTTTTGTTGATGATTAACTTGAGGCTTTCTGATTTGTGTCAGAGTCAGACTGCCTGGTTCATGACAATCCAGTCTTATGACAATTATCCAACTACTCTGTGTCATACTCATAGATTGTGCAGTTTGATAAATAATTCATCAGTTTGAACAGAGAAGACAGACTTGTAAAACTTAATTTCTTATGCCAGGGTAGATGCTCATGTGTGTAGACTTGACTTTGACTGCTGTTTGATGACTACATATTTATCATGAGCATACCAGGAACCCAGGCTGAGAGTAGTAACTAAGTGTCAGTGTGACGAATGACTGAACTTTACTTTAAACTTAAAGCCGTGTGAAATTTAGACTGTGACTGATTATAAGAAGCTGCTTCTGTATAATTTTGACATGGAAGTATAACTCCTTGAGTGAACTTGAGCAGCAAGTATGTGCAGTTTTTCAAGCTGCTTGATGCCCCCAGTGATCCACAAAACTGGTATGTGCACATAGTGGACATTCTCGGAGACCTGATTGAAACTGAAATTGACATTATACACTTCAACTGGTTGAGATGCAACAACTGTAATTGAAACTTGATGGATTTCTAGCTGTCTGGCCCTCATTTGACAGAATATATATGGTAGGTTTTCTGTTGTTGGTCGGCATTTAAATTGGAAGTGAGCGGGAGGAAAATATTTAGGAATTAAGGTCCCCCCCCCCCCCATCCCCAAATCTAGGAGGTTTATTTCTTTTCTTGTTACACCACTGGAAAGAGCTGTTCGAGACAAACATTTTGATATATGATACATTAGTGTAGGTCAATTAGGAACAAAGTTATCACTACCAACGGATTTAACGACACCAGCGCTGCGAGACTATTTCGTAGTGTTTCTCATATTAATGGCAACAAAAGGCAGAATTGATTTGTTGTTTTGCATGAAATGTCATCTGTTTAACAGAAAACTTGATTACTTGCTGCCTGAGAAGTGTTTTCATATATTATGCTGCATATTGGATTAAATAGTTCTTGAAATACACACAAAAAGCCTATACGCCATCAGTAGAATCAAAATCGTGAAAATTTCAGTGTTCTTCAAGTTTCACATGGGTGTATCTCAGCAGATCTTTGAAAATCAGTTCTGAAAAAAGTTGGGCTTGTAGTCTGTGTTAGAGTGCTTCTCAGGAGCAGGTTTTCTAAGGAAAATTCATTCATGTATGACAGTGGGAGCACTCCAAAAAAGCCTTTTTGTGTGATTTCGCGAGTCGAAAATTGCATTGCGAGTCATTTTTAGCATACAATTGAAGTGAATATATGTGCTTGGAACTAGAGTTTTTTGTGTGTTCTTGTTTCACATACACATAGATGATATGTTTTTGATGTCACAGGGTTGCTGATATTGATATTTTCCATTATATTCTTATTAAAAGTAGGGGTTTTGTTTTATTTTAGAAAATTCATTCCTCCGTCACAAACTTTGAAAAGCTGTATCTCAGTAAATAATCTCAGTAAATAATAGTGCTAGAAGCTTGAAATTTTGCATGAAGTTTTCTAATGTTACATACAAAATTATGAGATAGAAGTTTTTTACAAGGTCAAGGTCACTTTGACCCTTATGAAATGTGACCAAAATGGGGTAGTGAACCACTAAAAGTGACTATATCTCATGGTAGAAAGTGCCAATAAGCACCATTGTGCTTCCTATGTCTTGAATTAACAGCTTTGTGTTGCATGACCTTGGATGACCTTGACCTTGGGTCAAGGTCACATGTATTTTGGTAGGAAAAATGTGTAAAGCATTTCTTAGTGTATGATGTCATTGCTAGGTTTAGTTGTTTGACCTTGAGGGACACCTGAAGGTCAAGGTCATGTAAAGGTCAAGGTCAATCATGTGAGTCGTATGGGCTTTGCCCTTGTCTTTTAATTGGTGTGCATTTTAGTTATTGAAAACAATTATTATGTTCATATTTGGCATTTTCTTCTAGCTATGCATGCCAACCGAGTAGCTTAAGATGTGAAATCAAACAAGGCCTGTTATGTGGCTCATTCTCTGGAAAGGTACACAAGGAGGGGTTACGTTCTTAAATTGATCAGACCAAAAGTATTACACTATAAGACCCAAATCTATTCAAGTAGACAAACAAAAAACATAATTAAGAAACACCATGAGCAATGGGAAAAGGCTGAGTGTAAAATTCGAGCTTTTATCGCTAGTTGTGTTGACAAAATGTGCCGATTTCAGCTGGCCAGTTTGTTACACGGAAAAACGAGAACTTTTCAGATAACAATTGCAACTGGATTTTCCTGTTAAATTTCAAAAAGAACGGTTGTATTTTAATCTATTACACACATACTTGACGATTACAGATCACGTTTTAATTTTTTTTGCACATTTGTGAAACAATTAGGGATTTAATTTTGCTGACTTGTTCGTAACATGTCGTGTCCGATCGAAGGTTTTGTAAATATACTCGGCGGAAGAATATTAAGCAAACGAATTGACCCAATTCCATGTCCATTCAAAAACAGAATGTTTGAGAGAGTCATATTTGATAGAAAACACAATTTATGAAGGGAAACTTGCTAGAAGTGAGATGAAATTGCGTCATTTCTGAATTTGTGTCCACAAAATGCGTTACGACACAGCAATCAACTGGACTACATTTTTCAATGCAAACTAGTCCTGCAAGGGGAATAACTGCAAAGGTCCTACGCGGAAGGACATACTGAGTGATCCCTGTGTGGTTTTCACAAACTGCGCGTTCGCGGGAAGCAGTACAGTCAACTCAAATGTGTGGCGTCCACGTCGTTCGACATTGTTACGAACTAGAAATGCCCGCCATTTCTTCCAGTGTGCTAGCTGAAGATCGCCTACGATGGAAATTTCAGGATTTTAGTAATGTTTCTCATCGTTAAATGTGAAACTATATTCCTTTTTTAATCTTTAGTTGTGCTTACCGATTGTTGTTGACTAAGTTTGTGAGGTGAAAATAGATCGAAAACCGGTTCGATCCGTCAAACTGAAACATTTCTTTGAAAATGTGTGGTTTCTTGTGAAATTAAACATAAAAGTGGACAGCATTACCCTTCATACCGGACCCAAAATTATTCCTTACCTTATCTTACAGCTTTATTTAAAGTTTTGTTACTAAAATAGCATGTTTTGTCGATCTATTGCTTGTTCTTTCTTGTTCGTAAACAAGACACGATGGAAGTTGTCTTTGTTACAACCTAGTGATTATCCTTGAGATATATTGTTAAAAATTTGTTTTGTTTTTTCCCCTGATGCTTTCATGGTGAAAAGGCTTTCTAGATCTTTGTTTACTTCTCTCCAATATGCAAGCAATAGTGATGGCACATCAATACTTAAATAACATTTGGATTTTGCTTTTGTTCAACTGGTTTGTAACAAGACACGATAAGTAAAGTGTCTAATTTTGTTCCAAATGTCAAAATTAATAAGTTATCTATTGCAAGCTATTTATGATGTGTTTATTAGTCGTTTTCAACATGTTTTGTAAGGAAATTATCTGAAAACCATTATGTTTTGACCACATTTAATATCTGTTTGGCGTCCAGTGTTACAAACTAGAAATGTGGTCAAGCACCTCTTCATACCCCATTTACTTAGAAAAAGGCAAAGACCTTGCTCCAGTATTACTCTAGATGATAGGTCCAAGCATTTTTTTTACCTGAATATGTACTTTTAATACAAATATTTGATGAAAAATATTTCACCACCCATGTAACAGATTTGTGTACCTTTCCAGAGAATGAGCCATATGAGTTCAGCCAGACAGTCCGACTATTTATAGAGCTCAGTGGACTTGACCCAAAATGGTGAGCCTAGTGGTCAAGAGGCATATCAGGTTACTTTGCCAGGTGCAGGGTGTGGGAAAACTGTTGATTGATTGTCTCTTAGCCCATAAGCTCATCTCAAGAGGCAGTACTGACCAGGCAGATAAATGAAACCACACAATTTTGCCAAGAGACAAGGCCGTGATGGACGATCGTGGCAAATACGCTACTTAGACATAAAACTTCGCATAGAAATAGAAGCTGCAAGGACAGAGCAGTCATGCGACAATTATGACTGATTGAAAAGGGTTCACAATATCCTGTACAGCACATTTTTTGCTTTAAAAATGCTGCCCTGTCTCGTTCAATCACCGGTCAGTCATAATTGCCACATGAGCACCCCATTCTTGTAGGTTCATGCAAAGTTCTATGTCTAAGTAGTGTATTTGCCGTGAGCACACGTCAAACCCACAAGTGACGGCAACTTGCTATGTCAAATAAATTCCCCCACCTCTACCCTCCAACTCCATCCCACCCCACTGCCTCACCCAATAAAACTATTATTTCACCAATCACAGAACTTGTATGGCAGCATTCACCAGGCATTAGTCTTGATAATGGTGTACACTTATGCATTTCTTAATTTCAAAATGAAAATTTACATACTATATGAAAAGATCACTCTGGATCTGCTCCTGCCTTCAAAAACATGGTATGACACACAGTCTGAAAGCTAAGTTATACAGTAAAGCACTTTTTGTCAACTAGAGTTTAATGTCAGTGTATAACTACTGTTATTCCTTGTTCACATGGAGGTAAAACTTGTCATAATAAACGAAAAAAGCATGCTTGACCTTGTGTCAACAAAAATGTTATGCAAAGCATTGGCCTGTACCTTATTTGCATAATTTTCTAGGGCTGTGATTGGTCAAAATTTGAAACTAATGTAACTTATCTTAGAGTGAACAGATATTTTACGTTTAAAGTTTTCTAAAGACTACTTAAATCTACTCTGGTGTCCCCTCTGCTGTTGAACAGCAAGGTGAATATTGGTCATCTGTCTTATAGGTGATTACTTAGTTCCTCTTCAGAATTTCAGTCAACTGCTCCACATCCTGAAACACAAGGAAAATATATTCCTTACCTCAGCTCAACAAACAAAACCAAAACCTGAAAAACTTTAAATGCAAAATAATTTTAATAAATTAATAATGATCGAATATGACAAATATGAATTTTCATTTACGTGGCTTGATATTTAGAAATAACCATCAACATTGAAATAGAAAGGAATATTTTTGGTACAAGTATGGTGTATGTATATTTACATCTTGTGGAAGCCTGCAAACTGCTCTTGCAATTCAGCTGCTTTTTGCAAGATGAAAATGCACCCTCCTGACTTGGGTGGGGGTTGGGGGGTGGATGGGGGGCTGGAATAGGAGCAATCTTAAACGTTTATCTGGCATAGCAGTTGCCATAGCCAATAGTGGGTTTGATATGCAGTCACAGCAAATACGCTACATAGAAAGACATGGAACTTCACATGAAACTGCAAGGATAGGTTGCTCACACGGGATATTATGACTGATCAGTGATCGAAAGAGGCGAGGCAGCATCTTCTGAACAAAAAATTGCGCTATGGCACACCTCTTTCAATCAGTCATGATTGCTGAGCAAGCACTCCTTTCCCACAGCTTTGAGCTAAGTTTCACATCTTTCTATGCATAGTTTTCAATCATGGCCGTATATATATCTGGACAAAATCCAGTTGTTTTGTTGATCGGCCTTGCCAGCCCTGGCCCTCCAGGTGAGCCAATCAGATAAGAGGCATATCAAGTTACTTCACCAGTCACAAGGTGCAGAAGGCAAGGGAAAACTGTCCAATGATAATTTGGCACCTTCCTTAAATCAGTTTATTAAAGGGGGCTTTCAAATACACCAGCGATAACAACTTTCTTAGCTTTACAGTCATATGAAACACCGGCTACAATTCTGCAAGGCAACAAAAGTTTTAAAATCAGCCACGAAATGGCAGTATGATGTAGTCAGGGTTTGGTATGCTTGGAAAGCTTACACATTGTTGACACTGCTGGTGAATTCCAAAGCCACACCCCCGACCCCCCTCAGCAAACCAATTCCCTGAATGGGGCCAATCAATCTATCAATCAACACTGTTCCCTTGCCTTGCAGCTGGCAGGGTTACCTGATATGCCTCTTGGCCAAGAGGTTCTCTACCTAGCCGGGTGAACTACAGAGATACATTAAAGCATTATATATTTTAAAACCATGATAACATATATACATGTGGCCTCAACTGAACTTAGTGCCTTGGAGCTGATTGATTGATGCACATAACTAGAAGAAAACTCAAAATACTGATATGATTATGGTCATCAATAACCAAAATGCACATGAATTTCAAGAAAATTGCCTGGAGAATCTATTGATGTGCATTACTTGATGATTGAAAGCAGAGAAGCAATCTAATAATAAAGAAAAAGTTTTAAGTTCTTGGACTTGTCTCAATTCTTGTTGAATCCATCAACATTCCCAGGTGTAAAGCACATTTAACCCTCCCCTCACAGCCGTCGGCGGATACAGTCGACAGATGGATAGGCATGTTTGAATCTGGCGCCGTTTGCTATGAATCTTGGGATTGTGAAAGCTCTCTATGCATGGAGACTGCGCAGAAGAGCCTCGCTTTCATAATAACAGTCGCCATATTTTTTCACTGCATGTGCGCGAATTTAGAGCGAATTTAGAAGTTACCGATCGAGATAGACACGCTGCTGCGCAATTTCGACTGCGCACGCTGGCCCAGAAATGGCTGAGCTCGATCCTGATTAAGAGCAAATCTTTGAAATATTGTTCGATTCTGACTCGGAAGAAGAATTCCATGGCTTCACAGAGGAAGATTTCTTCGAGTTTGCCACAGACTGACAGTGACTGCTGACGAAATCGAAGTTGAACCAGCCCAGTCGAAGATTCCGTCTGCGTATGACTATGACCACTCATGGTTGCTGTGGGAAACTCAACCAAATCTTCCTCTGTGAAGCGATGCAATTCTTCTTCCGAGTCAGAATCGAACAATATTTCAAAGATTTGCTCTTCATCAGGATCGAGCTCAGCCATTTCGTGGCCAGCGTGTGCAATCAAAATCGCGCAACAGCGTGTCTACCTTGATCGGTAACTTCTAAATTCGCTCTGAATTCGTGCATGGATTCTCCTCAACATGTGCCCGATGAGGTATCTAAATCGAATGCTTTTCATCTCTATTTCAACTAATAAAGTCGTTGACTTGATGGTCGACGAAACGAATCGCTACGCTGGTCAAGTAAGGGCGAAGAAAGGAAGCGATGCGGGAATTTATTCTCGAGTAAATCGGTGGCACTCGACACGTTTTTTGTGTTGTCTCAGTTTTTTTTCCTTATCATATTGAATTGCATGGACATACATTTCAGTGGGTCTATCAGAGAGAGCATTCAATTTTCCATCTTTCCTCCAAAAAGTTTGCCTCTATAGCAAATAATAAAATAATTGTATATTTTTAAACAGAAGAGGGGTCTCGGTTTTTGGACACGCCCAGAAAATAACTGGCTGCAGGGAGTAAAACCCGTGAAAAATTAATGGCGTCCAGAGGGTTAATAAAAGAGCAATCTTTTCTCTGATATCCTGTAAAATTGAGAAATTATCCAATGAGAAATAGTATTAAAATAGGCACCATTCCATCATGCAATGGTGGAAATGGTGCTGCTTACGCTTGGGCCAGCAGAAAGCCATTTGTTGTGATCAACAGCCAATTTCTCAACAAAAACAGAACACACGCACACACACAACTCCCCACACAAGACCTTGAATTTACAACTTTTATTCTTCCAATGATATTGGAAGTTTTACAAATCGCCTGATATCAGTCATGAAAGAAAAACAATGGTGTCAGAGCGTAAAATTCGCCCTACCACGGCAGACTAATGGCCTAGCATGTGATGATGCTTAAGTGCCTGTGGTGTTGATGTGCCAGTGCCTCTGATGTGGTGTTGATGTTTCAGTGCCCGTGGTGTCAGCACTTCAAGGTCTGCCTTCTGCTGGCATCAGGTCCCAGATGTCTGGGATGGTGGAGATTGAGGAGCAAGGCAAGTTGAATGGAAGTGGGAGTCGACATGCTGCATGCCAGAATGCTGAGTCAGAGCTTTGCATGTTGCAGTTGAAGAAATGTGCTGAGAGGGTGAAGGGGATAGACAGATTGACTTTATTGTCCTGTAAAACAGAAAATCCTTCATTACACTTTCAGAATATATTTTTGAATGATGCACAAAATGGTAAAATTTCAGAGAGGAGATGTAAATAACAAAAAGTGAATAAGCTTGTATGCACTCACAGGTTAGAAAATACTGTTTGAGGGGATACAAGTCTGATCACATTTCCCAGCACCTTCAAGCACTGCACTGGCTTCCAGTCGAGTCTCGCATCAAATATAAAATTGCATGCCTATCCTTCAGTGTATTCATGCATACAGGACCCGCATTCCTCACAGACATGATTCAGACATGCACACCAGCCAGGACACTCCGCTCCTCAGCAGACACATCTAT
>JAWQFJ010025156.1:0-13090 GCA_034096865.1 Theodoxus fluviatilis
CTGTACCAATACCCAGCACTAAACCCTGGCCTGTCAAGGTTTTATTTTTTCTAGAGGCGTATCAACACTGTGAAACGCGATTCCATCAAAGGTTCCTTTGAAGAGCACAGACCGCCACATGTCAAGCTCGTTCTGCTTCCGAGTGTCTGGAGGACTCTGCATGGAAGCAAGTGTCAACAGAGAAAAATTTAAAAGACAATCATGTTTTCTCGTCATGCTTTGGCCACACACACAAATGTTGTGCCTTCGGTGACCCGACCGCCTCTTTTTTCTGCTTACCCAAATCTTTTTTCGTCGGGAAAAAAAGAATGGAGGGGGTGAGGAAGGGGGGTGAGGTGGGTGAGAGGTCAAGGGTGGGGGGTGGGAGAGAAAGAAAGAAATCGAAGGTTAAACAACTTTCAACTGTCACGAAAGGAAATTATTGCTGACCCATTGGGTGCTATTCGTATCAGTGCAGATTTGAGACTGCAAACATAAAGGTGAGCAATATGCAGTTGATAAGTAAAAAAGTGTTTTCAGCAAAGGAGACATTCTGATTTATGTTCAGATGAATCTGCTAAATACATGACAATTCTTAAAACACTTACATACACACACAAACACAAACTCACAAACACAAACACACACATGCAAACACGTACACGCACACATACACACACAAACACACGTACACACACATGAACACATATATATATATACACACATGTATAGATGTACACTTACTCTATCTCTGTGCCTACCACCCACTGTGGGTTGTGGATAAGAGTAGATTCGCCGCGTCTCTCTACGCGATTCGGAAAAGGCGGGAAACTTGGGAAATTGAGATTCGCCTTGCTCTTACTCTCACCAGTTCTAATGGTTCTCGTGATCTATGGCCTTGCATAGCCTAGAAAGACTGATAGGCCGTAACACTTTGTTCAACCGTAACACTTTGTGGGGCTCTGTGGCCGAGTGGTTAGCGCACTGGACCTACAGTCGCTTGCGGCCAGTGGGTACGGCGTTCGAAGCTGCGCTGTTCCCAGAGTTGCATCCTTGAGCAAGATGCTTAACTTACATTGCTTCTCCCCACCCAGGAGTAAAACCGGGTACCTGTGAGGGCAGTGTTGGCAACATGTATTACGATTAACCCTTGTATGCGACCAAGCGCCAGCATCGGGTTGGAATACTCCCCAGGGAGCGGAGTTGGTGCTGGTACCTGACTGTGTGCGTCTTAAATGTCTGTCACTGTGTTGTTGTGAGGTACCAGTGAGGATTGATCAAGATTCCCAGTGATCAGGGGGTAAAGTGTAAAGCGGTTTGAGCACCGATCAATGGTGGAAAGTCATTATATAAAATCACACCTTTACCTTTTTTTAAACCCTTTCGGCTCTGTTCACACCCCTCTGACCCACCACCACCCACACTCCCACACTACAAACACACAGGTGACAGACTAAATTTTCTTCAATAGTTAGAAGTGCAAAAGTCTCAAGCCCTGTAGTTCGAGCGCTCGACTGCTGTCGCTTGCGGCTAGAAGTTGCAGCGTTCGAAGCTTCACGGATCTTTGAGTTGCATCCTTGGGCAAGGTGCTAATGTCATAGGCTAGAAGGTGGTTTATCCTGAAACGTAGAGCGTGACTATTTGCATATGAATGACATGACGTCTTCACCCGAAATATTGGTTTTCATCGTTTTCTTTCACCTTATTACCCGATCAAATGGCACTTTCACTTTAAAATGTTTGTGTAATCACACGCAACAAATACAACAATCTTTGGGTCCGAGATTTCACGAAATGCTCACTGTTACAGCCGGCTAATCACAGTTAGGATATCAAGAGTAGGCAGGAAAAAGTCATCTCTGTGGGAATAGTCCAATCACAAGATTTGTCGGGTGAACAGGTCGTGTTATTCATTTGCAAGTAGGTCACGCTCTACGTTTCAGAATAAACCACCGTCTACCCTATGACACTAAACTTGCATTGCATTGCTTCCTCCCACCCAGGAGTACAGTCGGGCACCTGTGAGGAAGCGATGGCATACTGACTGCGATTACCCTTTGCAAGCAGTCATGAGCCAGGGGTTGGAATACTTCCCGAGAAGAATGAAGTTGATGCTGGTACCTGATTGCGTGCATCCTCCTGTCTGTCACCGTGTTTGTCCTCAGGTGCCAGTGAAGGACTGATCACGCGGCCCTATGACTGGGGGTAAAGTGTAAAGCGGTTTGAGACACAGACGTGGGTGAAGACTCGCTATAAATAAGAGTACACCTTTACCTTTTAGACGCCAGTCGGCCCGAGTAACGCGAGTCCAAATGTCAGGCAACGAGGTAAGAGTGAAAGCCACAGCTGCGTGGAGATTCCATCAGGCCGTCTGCTTATTTTGGTAAATAGGTGGAGGAAAATAAAGCAGGGAGCTTGTAGGTGCTGGGGCGATGTTCCCCAGACAAGACTGCAGATACCGCCCCTTCCGCTCAGTCAGAACTTGCCCGTCCTCTCGGGTGCGGCGAACCGAAAAGTGATGATGTTTTCTCGTGCACCTGGGGTAAACACTGCGAGACGGTTTCATCAGATGTAAAGGGAGGTTAACTGACAGAGGTGTCTGGGTGGATGTTTCCCTATTTGCCTGAGACCGAGGAGGGCGATTGAGTCAGGACGCCCGAGTGCGAGAACAAACAAGGGTTTGTTTCTCTGGTCGAAAGCGGAGTTTACAAATTGCAAAAACAACAACGGCAACTGCGTTTCGTCATAATCCTGACGTGTTGCTCGGAATGATGCACGCACTTAACGTGTGCTTAGTGATTCATATCAATGCGCTGCTTGAAGAGCACTTTGCAGAGTCGGAAAATGCTGTCTTCGTCGGACAGGGATGTCTGTTGCATTAGGGCAAAGTTTATCCGATTAAGTTTGGCTCCTTTCAAAAATAGTTGTGCTGAATGACTGCGGCACTGCTTCTGCATGACGCTGGGGCCGATTTCATTCAAAGAAATTGTGTGTGCAGAACAGCACGCTGGACAACATTAAACGTTGTCAAATTTGTACATGATATTACTAAATAAATCTATCATAAGTTGTTGTTTTTATTCTAGCAATTAAGAAAAACATTTCAAATTTTACGCATCCATATGTAAATATGTTAAAAGCTTTCATTCGTGTAAAACTGCGAGTTTACCGCCAGCATCCTCATACATCCTTCTTCAAAATGGCGATGAAATTGACCTTGTGATTTCAACTCGTACTCATGCTTTACTTTCAATCCTGTCTTAAACACCAAGTATACACCTCGATAAGCTATTCGTCTGCAGTTATGAATCATAATCATGGTCATCGTTGCATCTACGTGGTGGAAGGATTCACGAGGAAAAATGACTTTTTTCACTCACCTCATGAATTGTTTCCAAGTGGCTGTACCTGCGAGAAGTCCTGGTTACTTTGAGACCGTTACACCCGGGCTGTACCGCCGGTCGTATTGGAAAAGAGCAGGTTTTCCCCGGGAGGCCCGAGTCAGTACTAGTCCATACACAAATGTTCCTGTCACTCCTCCTACCTCGTAGTATAGCTTGGAAGGACACTGAAGTAGCCCTTCACAAAACGCGTCGCCATCGCAACGGTATCATCATTCTTCGTCTTTAAGTAGGACGATGTTTGGTTTTCTCTTGACCTGCAGCCAAGTGGTGTAACCTTGCACTCATTCTGTTGCCCGGTATGAGGCACTATGACTCTTTATCTGATTCTCTGATCCCTGCTTCCACAGTTTTCTTGAGATGATAAAAGTAGTGTCAGCAGATGATAGAGTATATCGCGCGCTTATCCCTCACAGGGGGAAGCAGTGGAAAATAACACAGCTTTGTTCCTCGCGAAAACTGCTCGTTTGATGTTGCTACAGCAATTTTTGGATTAGAAAAAGGATTATGTCTGGAGAGACTGAAGGGTTAATGTAAGGCGGTTTTGGAAAACTCAATGGTAGTGTGTGTATGTGTGAATGTGTGTGTGTGTGCGTGTGTGTGTGTGTGTGTGTGTGCGTGTGTGTGTGTGTGTGCGTGTGTGTGTGTGTGTGAGAGAGAGAGAGAGAGAGAGAGAGAGAGAGAGAGAGAGAGAAAACATGAGAGAGAGAAGAAATATGTGTTAAAAAAATGAAATGGTTCATATAATTCTATCGCTAAAGCATTTATTTCACAAACACTTTCCAAGCAGAACCCATTTTGCACTGAATTTACAGTCTCTCTCTGTCTCTCTCTCTGTGTCTCTCTCTCTATCTCTCTCTGTATGTCTCTCTCTCTCTCTCTCTCTCTCGCACACACACACACACACACGTAAACTTTCCATGTTCATGGCCGATGCAAAAGGCGCATCTACATGTACAGCCAAGAATCGAACTCGGGTCTCCCAACCCTAGACACAGTCCTTCCTGCCTCGATGTTGGACCACACGCTCCTTTCTGCAGTTCTGGCAAAGCTGATGCTTGGAGGGTGCCTGAGATGGCACAGCCGATAAGACCTCTGCCTAAATGGCCGACCCTGAGACTATGGTCCAATGTCGACCACCCGCCTAAATATTGTTCTGAGGAATCTAGCAGCCCAAGAGCTCTGCACAAAGCGTAAGATTAGCACAAGGCAAAGCGGAGCCGGTTGTTTTTCATCAGATAAGCCGGCCGTGGATCCTGGGAGGAAAAAAAGCACAGGCGAAAAAAAGAGGTGGCAAGCTTGATCAAGATAGTCTGGGGCGATGATTTCATCCATTTGCGCCGCGGCTTCACTCCTCTTTTCATCGGAATCGGTTCCTAGGCTGCTGAGGAAGATTGCACTGAGCTGCTAAGCCCAAGAATACTCTGGCGGAGGGTCGCATCTCACAACATGGCCGCCTGCCCCTGACGCTCGATTTGCACAAATTCCTTGTGAAGCTGTCCGCTGCTCATAGCATGACTTAACGGTGTCGTGTATTTGTTTTTATTCTCCAACAACAGCGAGCTGTAGTCGTTATCATGTTATGAGGGCACTTTTTAATTTTGCTGAGAAGTTTTTGTAAGCCTTCTTATTGCGTTGTTTGATACAGATTTAATTATGATGACCAGCGCTCTCGCCAAATACTTTCTATGTTTTTTCTTATACAACTTGTAGTGTTTTTGTGACTGTTTTTCTTACCGTCAAAAATAGTATCCGATCCGGTTAAAAACTAAACACTCCTTTGTCCTACCCTCAACATTTGGCCTGAAGTGAGCTTGAAAATATTAGTCCTTTTCCATACAATCACCAACCAAGACAATTCAGGTCGTACACCTGTTTAGTTTCTTGTTCATTTTCATGGTCACTGGAAAAATATAAGCTGGGAAAAAATTGCATGTATAAATGATTGCACTTTAGCCAGAGAGTACGCTATTCCAGGTACAGACGAAGAAACGTTCCGAGCCCCCGATCCTGTTGCTGTTTCTGTTTGAAGTAAGCAAAGATAAGAGAACAAGGGACGACAGGTGGTCCACAACACTGCTGCAGACGGCAGTAAAGAGAATGCAGACAGTTAGCCCAGAAATACGACCATGCCCTGTTCTTTCATGCTTCCTCCAATGGGTTTCCCTGTACAGAGATTCGTGGGTTTAGCACGCTTCTCCCCGATACAGGTCTCCCATCTTCTCAACATTTCTACTCAGATGCTGTAAAAGGTTTTATTCCTTGTTTGCCAGGAGATCACCTGTGCGATTCTGTTTATTAGGAGACATCTCCTTCGGATACTGCTGGCCTCCGTGCATGTACTCCCTCTCCAACGTTTCACAGCGAATCCACTATTTCCAAGGTCATGGCATTGGCTGTGCTGTTGAAGGGAGTGCGTGCAAGCATACATGTACAGTATGCGTGTTACGTTCGTTGTATGTGACCAGTTACCATGAATCCGGTTTTAACTTGATTTTTTGACGTTTCGAAATTCAAGTACACTTCAAATTTGCGGTCTTTTTTTCTTGTGTATCTGCTGTAATTAGGAACACTGTGGCCGGCTGATGAAAAGGCTCTGAGCCCAACGAAACTGTTGCCTGGCATGTGAGGCCTCAGAACAGGGAATGCGTGGCAGGGCATTGGGCTCTGTGGGGTTTGCACTCTATGGGCAATGTCTCGCAGGAAGGATGGTGCGGCGGAGTAGAAACAAGAATGAGCGAAAACGCCCAGCTTTAACCTCAGTTTCTCTCCCGCTGGAAGCCGGTGGAGAGTCTTGAGGACCGAGATGATGTGGTCCGTTCTCTTTTTCCTTGGCTGCCTCGTTCTGAAAATGCTGATATCTCCCTAAATAGATCCGAAAATACACGTGTAGAGTATTGCCAACTCGCAGGTGCTACGTTTGTGTTAATTGGAACACCCATAGAAATCTTCAGCCGAGTGTAAAAGAAGACACGTGCCATCTTGAGTAACACAGAGCATCCCCTCCACACAGAGCATCCCCTCCCTCCACACAGAGCATCCCCTCCCTCCACACAGAGCATCCCCTTCCTCCACACAGAGCATCCCCTCCCTCCACACAGAGCATCCCCTTCCTCCACACAGAGCATCCCCTCCACACAGAATTCCTCTCCAGTCTCATACCACGCAGCCAAAGATTCCGTCCCCCCAAAACACATGTGTTGCGTTGCGTTGCGTTCGGTTCGGTTCGGTTCGGTTCGGTTCGGTTCAGTTCCGTTACGTTACGTTCTGTTCTGTTCTGTTCTGTTCTGTTACGTTACGTTACGTTACATTACGTTATAAATCTCCTCTGATAATTGTTCTCTCTTGATACGGCAGCGACGTCTGAAACGCATGTCACAACTTGTGGGGAAAGAGGCACTCAAGAATTTTTCACTTCGAAATTCACACATTTAACTTTTTCATGTATACATGGACACTTGTCACGAAAGACAGAATCGTCGTGTAGCTAGTGACAACATTTCGGCAACGTTCGCAAACAACGTACATGCAAATGTGAGCCGCTAGTGCGAAACCAGGGGCGCGTTGCTTAGCCTAGCTAGTTGGCAAGTTATAGGCCGGTGTCAACATGTGTCCGACATTTGACTGTCATCTGCTTTCATCAAGTTCATGCAAGGCTCCTAGCATAAGCAACGTGCCCCAGTCCTAGCTCGCGAAAGGCGATTTGGCTCTGCATGCACGAATACGAGATTGGGCTCAGTCTGAACCAGTGACATATGTTTACAGACATGTACGCTAGCAATGCATGTAAATGCATGAAAATAAATTTGTTATTTCCTTACGTCAGCTGGTAGTACAGCACCTGCGTAAGAAAACTTCATATGCCATTTTATCAAAATTGGTGCCTGCATGACATCAGTCATGTCCTCAAAATGGGTTAACCTTCTACAATTGTAAACCTACAGTGTTCATACTTATATCAATTTATTTTTAAAAGACTGCAGTTTAAAAAATACTGGCATCTCTTCATACACACACACACACACACACACACACACACACACACACACACACACACACACACACACACACACATTGAGTTGGAACTGGTTTTGTAGCAAGTCAAAAATGATATCTGCGTGTCTATCCCTGGACATGGAGGATAGCTCAACGAACGCTACGAAAGGTTCCGCGAGGGAAACAGCTGCTCAGACCACCTGGCAAGCCAACTCGTTACTGTCCAGCAGTAAAAGCCCGAGCCTAGTGCGCACTCGACACAAACACGTTTACATCCTCCCTATTTCCAGCCTACAAGGAGTTCTATTGGTAGGTGGCTACCGCATCGCATGGGTAGAGTTTCTTGAGAATCTCTGCGGTTGCATGCATAAAGACTATTTCATTCCCAGGGACAGCTGCATACAGAACCAGGGGAGCACATTTGATGAAAGTATTCTGCAGCAGATCAGTTGTCAACCGCGGCGTTCTTTGTAGTTTCTTGACAGAACAAAACTCAAACTGTTTACATGGCGCTCTTTGGACGTTTTATTCCCAGCTGCTGACTTCCGCAGCTCGTCGTGCGCGAACAGAGCAAAACGGTGTGCGTCTGATTCTGTCCCACGAGATAAGTTTACAGGTGATGTTAACGTGCCAAGCTGTAAACATTTTCTTCTTTGCATCCTCTGCTCCGTGAATCAAGGCCCAGAAATGTCTCATGGAAAACTTGCGTGGGCACCCCAAGTGTGAAAATGATTTTGAGCATAGCAATGTGAAAGGACAGAATAGCGCTCTAGGGTATAAAAGGTGTTTAACAAATCGTGGACAAACTGTCAAAGCTTCTGTCCTCGAAAAATGTGTTTCGTTTTGAAACAACGCCATTTGTTCGTGAATAAGCATGATAAAATGTACATGTATTTTGATTACTCAAAAGTTTTTGAACACAGTAGAATCAGACAGGAACACTGCAAAATATATATAGACCGTATTCTCGTAATGTTAATACCGTTCAACGATCAGTCGCAGTGTCCTATGGATCTTATGGCAACTGACAACTTGGCATGGACAGTCCACGACAGTCGGAAGCTTTGCAAACTTTCTCTAGCTTGACAGCCACATTCTGGATGGTGTGATGGTGTTCC
Source organism: Theodoxus fluviatilis (assembly GCA_034096865.1). Lineage (NCBI taxonomy): Eukaryota > Metazoa > Mollusca > Gastropoda > Cycloneritida > Neritidae > Theodoxus > Theodoxus fluviatilis. Next base: position 8,495 of record JAWQFJ010025156.1, read on the forward strand.
TTGGAAGGATGAGTGAAATTGGAAGCTAACTGTGGGTTTGCACCTTTAGAACTGAAAATAGCATGCCAACATGTCCCACTAGGATGCCTTTATTACTTCACAAGTACCAATATGATACTTTTGCGGGTACCAACCTCTAGATCTAGTATGAAATTCTTTGCTTATTGCCTCACAGATATTCACAACTCAACTGAAAATGGAAAGCTATTCTGGGAAAACGAAATCAATGTAAAATATATTTAATTCATGTTAAAAGATATGTTTTTGTAATTAGCAAGTCGCTTACTTGTCATCCAAACGATACAAATCCGGTGCACCTCTGACACTGAAGACTCCAAAACACATCCAAATACAATGGTTCTCAACAAACAACTCAGGGCTCTCTGGACGGCCCGGAAACGCCTACGGTTAGACTACCTCAGTCTTGACTAGTCTTTGGCCATTGGGACTGTCTGGCTGTCGGGCTACTTCCGTCCAAAATGTCACACTCCCCCACCCGGAGTCCCTCCTCTCAAATGATACGTTAAGTCCTGTCTCAGATTCATGGAATATCTGCCCAGAGGAACACTTCAGGCAAGTGGAAATTCCAAACACAAAAGAGTGTCTGAACCCTTAGAGGATGACATCTGTTGGTGTCCCTGGTCCTTTGTGGATGACCGGTCTAATGAGAAGCTGCTTTAGCCAGGAGAGCTGTAAAGAGAATGGGCTGCCTGAGGGCTCCGCTGCCTTACAATCAAAGGTATCATTCTGAGACTAGAATCCCGGCCAGCAGCTGTTGCCTGTCCCAGATAACATCAACAGCCCTTTGTGAGACAACCCACCCTAATTATTCCCTCTGGCACAAAGAGAACATAGAACGAAAACTCTATGCTATCTTCTGTTAAAGGAATATTTGTATCGAGACGAATGTGACAGATTTACAAAGACATAATTAGTGCTAAGTTCATTCCCTGTGGGTTGATGAAAAGAAATGACCCACCACGTCTCCCTACACGATTCGTGAGAAGAGAATGACTATAAGGAAATCATGACTGCTTTTGCCCCAATCAGCTTTAGTGGGCATCGTGACCAATACTTTGCATATCCTCCAAAGTTGGTAGACCGTGAAACTCCATTCATCATCATTATCGGCATCATTTGTGCTGATTAACACCATTTCCCCCAAACACTTCTTCAAAGTTAGTTTTGCCAGTCGCTTGAGGTCGGGCGAGGTCACTGAACATTGAGAAGCGACACATCAGCCAGCGAGTTAGTTTCCATCAGCTTCTCCTCATGTTGATCATGACACTGTACTGTTTTTTCAGTCGTGAGGACGCATGTTAAGAGCGACTAGCCCCCATTAGGCCAAGGCTGTGGAACGTCATTGATACAGGTGCAGAGGTCAAGAGGGCAAGGGCAAGACATCTCTCTGGCGTCCGGCATAACAGAGAAACGTTTGTCCACAATGAGAGCTTTACTGACCATGACCATTTCAAATAGATTCCCGGTTGACAACTACAGCCGCACTGTGGTGTGACTTGACTTATGCCTCTTGATTTCTTGAGGAACATAGGACCGAAACAACACTCCTCCAACGCACACGGTTCTGGCAGGTCCTCTTCAGCTCCGCCCATGTCATTCTGGTGGCCTTTACTTCAGCGTCGACACTCCTACGCCGTCTGTTTTGGTAGGCAGGAGTAATTCAGTTAGTGTGTTTAAACTGTTCATCCGATCTTATGTGCTGATACAGGGTGAATTGGTCTCTCTCTTTTCTCCGTGATCCGTTTGTTGCTTGTTGAGCCCCCCGACCCCCTCCGAGATCGGCTCTAGTCACCCTGTTAGCACACATAAGATCGAAAGAACAGTTTAAAACACCACAACTTGAATACTCCTGCCTGCAACCGACGGCGTAGGAGTGTCGACGCTGAAGTAAAGGCCACCAGAATGACATGGGCGGAGCTGAAGAGGACCTGCCAGAACCGTGTGCGTTGGAGGAGTGTTGTTTCGGTCCTATGTTCCTCAAGAAATCAAGAGGCATAAGTCAAGTCACACCACAGTGCGGCTGTAGTTGTCAACCGGGAATCTATTTGAAATGGTCATGGTCAGTAAAGCTCTCATTGTGGACAAACGTTCTCTGTTATGCCGGACGCCAGAGAGATGTCTTGCCCTTGCCCTCTTGACCTCTGCACCTGTATCAATGACGTTCCACAGCCTTGGCCTAATGGGGGCTAGTCGCTCTTAACATGCGTCCTCACGACTGAAAAAACAGTACAGTGTCATGATCAACATGAGGAGAAGCTGATGGAAACTAACTCGCTGGCTGATGTGTCGCTTCTCAATGTTCAGTGACCTCGCCCGACCTCAAGCGACTGGCAAAACTAACTTTGAAGAAGTGTTTGGGGGAAATGGTGTTAATCAGCACAAATGATGCCGATAATGATGATGAATGGAGTTTCACGGTCTACCAACTTTGGAGGATATGCAAAGTATTGGTCACGATGCCCACTAAAGCTGATTGGGGCAAAAGCAGTCATGATTTCCTTATAGTCATTCTCTTCTCACGAATCGTGTAGGGAGACGTGGTGGGTCATTTCTTTTCATCAACCCACAGGGAATGAACTTAGCACTAATTATGTCTTTGTAAATCTGTCACATTCGTCTCGATACAAATATTCCTTTAACAGAAGATAGCATAGAGTTTTCGTTCTATGTTCTCTTTGTGCCAGAGGGAATAATTAGGGTGGGTTGTCTCACAAAGGGCTGTTGATGTTATCTGGGACAGGCAACAGCTGCTGGCCGGGATTCTAGTCTCAGAATGATACCTTTGATTGTAAGGCAGCGGAGCCCTCAGGCAGCCCATTCTCTTTACAGCTCTCCTGGCTAAAGCAGCTTCTCATTAGACCGGTCATCCACAAAGGACCAGGGACACCAACAGATGTCATCCTCTAAGGGTTCAGACACTCTTTTGTGTTTGGAATTTCCACTTGCCTGAAGTGTTCCTCTGGGCAGATATTCCATGAATCTGAGACAGGACTTAACGTATCATTTGAGAGGAAGGACTCCGGGTGGGGGGGGGGGGGTGACATTTTGGACGGAAGTAGCCCGACAGCCAGACAGTCCCAATGGCCAAAGACTAGTCAAGACTGAGGTAGTCTAACCGTAGGCGTTTCCGGGCCGTCCAGAGAGCCCTGAGTTGTTTGTTGAGAACCATTGTATTTGGATGTGTTTTGGAGTCTTCAGTGTCAGAGGTGCACCGGATTTGTATCGTTTGGATGACAAGTAAGCGACTTGCTAATTACAAAAACATATCTTTTAACATGAATTAAATATATTTTACATTGATTTCGTTTTCCCAGAATAGCTTTCCATTTTCAGTTGAGTTGTGAATATCTGTGAGGCAATAAGCAAAGAATTTCATACTAGATCTAGAGGTTGGTACCCGCAAAAGTATCATATTGGTACTTGTGAAGTAATAAAGGCATCCTAGTGGGACATGTTGGCATGCTATTTTCAGTTCTAAAGGTGCAAACCCACAGTTAGCTTCCAATTTCACTCATCCTTCCAAGGAACACCATCACACCATCCAGAATGTGGCTGTCAAGCTAGAGAAAGTTTGCAAAGCTTCCGACTGTCGTGGACTGTCCATGCCAAGTTGTCAGTTGCCATAAGATCCATAGGACACTGCGACTGATCGTTGAACGGTATTAACATTACGAGAATACGGTCTATATATATTTTGCAGTGTTCCTGTCTGATTCTACTGTGTTCAAAAACTTTTGAGTAATCAAAATACATGTACATTTTATCATGCTTATTCACGAACAAATGGCGTTGTTTCAAAACGAAACACATTTTTCGAGGACAGAAGCTTTGACAGTTTGTCCACGATTTGTTAAACACCTTTTATACCCTAGAGCGCTATTCTGTCCTTTCACATTGCTATGCTCAAAATCATTTTCACACTTGGGGTGCCCACGCAAGTTTTCCATGAGACATTTCTGGGCCTTGATTCAGGACCGGAGCAGAAGGATGCACAAAGCCAGAAAATTGTATTACAGGCGCTTGGCACGTTAACATCACCTGGTAAACTTTATCTCGTGGGGACCGAATCAGACGCATACACCAGGTATCGCCTCTGTATTCCGCGCACGACATCGAGCTGCGGAAGTCCAGCAGCTGGGATATAGAGAAACGGTCCTAAAGTAGCGCCATGTAAACAGTTTGAGTTTTGTTCTGCTCTAGACGAAATCTACAAAAGAACGCACGCGGTGACGCGAGCTGATTCTGCTGTGCAGTGTCATATGCTTTCAGCAATGTGCTCCCCTGGTTTCTGTATTGCCGCTGTAAGCCTATGAGGAATGAGAATAGTCTTTATGCGATGCAACCGACAGCCACGCATTCTCAAGAAACGCTACCCATGCGATGGCTGGTAGACCACCTACCAATAGAACGCCTTAGTATGGCTGGATATTAGGCTGAGGATGTGAAACGTCGTTTTGTGTCGACAGTGCGCACTAGGCTCGGGCTTTTACTGCTTGAGACAGGTAACGAGGGCCCCTGGCGCTTGCAGGTGGTGGCTGAAAGCAGAGTTTCCCCGTCCGAGCACTTTCGTAGCCC